>SNQJ01S0055191.1:98595-110914 GCA_010110895.2 Picea sitchensis
ATATATATATATATATATATATATATATATAAAATTACAAATACAAAAATGAAATATAGACATAAAGATACAATTTTTTTAGAAATTATAAACTAGTTACAGCTTATTACTTTATGGTTATATGGTTGAAGCCACTTATTAATTGAAATTTCTAGTCGATGTCAAATCTGAAAAAGTAACCACCAAACATATTGTTTAGCTTTCTTTCAACACTCAAGGGCCTAGGCTGTATATGGATTTAGTTTCTAGTATTTACAGTGCAATAAGTCTTCCAATTTCTCTCTTTGTAACCATCCAATGTTGGACTTGTGGATTTAGTTGCTAGTATATAGAGCTCAATGATTCTCTTCCAATTTCTCGTTTAGTAGTCATTCAATGTTGAGGGACTTATGTGTGTGGCCCTGCTAATTTCTGATATATCAAATACTTTGGTGCTCTTAAATTATAAATTCACATTTTAATGATGGTAAAACAGTTCAGATTTTGCACATGCCAAACACGTGTCGGACATGTGTCCTAGTGTGTTACATGTCTGACACGCAGGATACGGACACGGGGCCCCTGAGGGACATGTCCTGTTACTTAGATTATTTCTATATTTTTAGTTTTCTATAACATATTATATTGGGTCGACATATGCTGATGTCAGCATTATGGACATGGGATGGACGTTACAATCTCCTCAATACTGTGCTAGAATGCACCTCACTTCTTTCAGTGCAACAAAATAACTCAAACTTTGCAAGCCAAATTACATTATCTAATAATACCAGAGGCAATAGACAACTAGCAAAAGAAACATTCATTAAACTGGATAATGGACATAGATATGGGATAATAACTGAGACAAATAATTAATTAACCAACTAGTTCTCCCTATAACAGATACCAAGAATAAACTGTCTACAAGGGACATCCTGTGTCACCCATTCTCCCATTTGGTACAATTGATCTACCTTTCTTTTATACACTCTCTATGCCTCTATATCAGTGACATTACAATAAACTTTCCATATTACTTACTAACATTATATAAGATTATCCATCATAAACATTTTTAAAATCACGTAAAAACATCTCTTGAAAAACATATTTAATGATTTGGCTATTTTTGAACACTTTCTACTTTCATCATCCTTAAATTTCATTACAAAAACCATCTTGAGCAGAGGTAGAGAGTGACATCCGCATTCAGCTCCCCTTGAGCTTTGTAGAGCCAATCCTCACACCAACGTTATCCGAACTAAAATCAGGACTAGAACCGAGTTCTGGAAGGAAAACCGGGTTGAAGAACTGGTCAACTAAAAAATACATAAAATATGCAAAGTTTAATTAAAAAAATACATTCATGCACATCAATACAAAACCGAACCATTCAACACAAAATATTCAAAGTTTTCTCATGTATATAGCATGTAAGGGTCAATATCTGAACCAAAATATATAAACATTGAGATTATAAATATTAAATTGCCTCTAGAGTCCAAAACACATCATGTTACACCAAATAATTGTATATCATCAAATTCATCCCCTATACTGGGATCCATCGAAAGCAGCCCACAGACAATGCCAAATCAGCACCAAGATTGTTCCGAATCAACTCACTTCACTGTAGGTCCACAATTTCTAAATGCTAAAAATTGATCAATGAGAGAGTGTGAGGCATATAGAGGGTGGGGGTGTCATTGTATAATGATAAATTAGGGTTTGGGAGGCAGGGTGCCCTTTTCTCTTTTTTTTCACTTGATTTTTTTCCAGTTTTTTTGGGCATGATGATGAACAGGTGGAGCCCAATTTCTTTAGGTCCAGTCCAGATCAGAACCAGCCGAACAGACTGAAGGACAGTTTGGCACCAGTGTAGGCTTCTTTTGTTGTGAACTAGTCCGGACTGTCTGGTTCTGATAACTATGCTTATACCTAGATGAAAGCCAAAAACTAAAGTTTTGAATCTGTGAATTGTGGATTTTTCAGATAAGCACTTGCAAATCTTTGAAGTGGACAGTGGCCACTGTAGTTATATTCTCACATGTATAATACTCACTGCCTTCTCCAAACCCCAAGGGGTTCTTTATCTGGCACTATCACTAATAAAATTTCTTTCCCCAAAAAAGCTCTGGAAGCCTCTGCACCTCACACAGTCCAATAAACCCTGAATCTTGCACTTTTGGCAATGCTGACAGATCTCTGAAACAGGCTTAAGAAATCTTCACCATCCCCCTTAGACTGTGTTTGTAGCATATCGTTAATTGTTGGTCTGAGTTAATGATAAATTTACAAAGAAAAGGAGTGAAATCATGGACGAATGAATGAATTCTATATTAGGCCCTGGGTCTATGTGAAATGATGAAATGAGTGTTTTTTATCCACTAAGAACAAATTAAGGATGGGGATTCAAAACACAAACTATGCATGATGAGATGTTTATTAGCAGACAGTTTCAACTTAATCAGAGTAATGAAATTTCGTACATCTCTGTGCCTTCGGTCTTCAAAAGGCTCTGAATTAACACTTTATTCTGTGATTTGCAGGAGCTGAAGCAATGTTTGCTGATTTGGGTCACTTCTCAGTAAGATCCATCCAGGTGAACTCAAAGAGTTTCCTTCAACTGTTGAGATTCGTTGCTGTGATATATAGATTTCTTCTTAGAATGGACATATGTTTTTTCCAATTTTAAGACCATAAATCAAATTGCACAGATTTTATTCTTACACAAATTATATATTTGAGTTCTTGACATATAAAAGGTTTTTGCAGATAGCCTTCACATTTATAGTATTCCCATGCTTGCTATTGGCTTACATGGGTCAAGCTGCATACCTCATGAAACATCCAGCTTTGGTGGAGAAGGTATTCTATGCTTCAATTCCAGGCAAGATTCCATCAGCTTCTAAATTGACTGATTAGTGCCCCTTAGAATTGGAAGATGAAGCTGCCAAAATATTTGCCTCAAGGATTCTTTTATGTTTGAAAATTCTTTGTTGGTAAAACTGCTCTAGTTGCTTTTAACTCATATTCATTATGTTTGATTGCGAATAAATTTATATGGGTTTAAACTTTAGGATCATATTGCCAAAGCTTAGTTAGATTGATATATTTCACATTCTCTGTGATTATTCAGATGGTCTTTTCTGGCCAGTCTTTGTGATAGCTACTGCTGCTGCCATGATTGCAAGTCAGGCAATGATCTCAGCAACATTTTCATGTATTAAAATGGCCATGGCCCTAGGATGCTTTCCCAGATTGAAAATAATTCACACATCACGGCGGTTTATGGGTCAGATCTATATTCCTGTCATCAACTGGTTCCTAATGATAATGTGTGTCTTGGTATGTGCTTCTTTTAGGAGCACCACAGAGATATCAAATGCATATGGTGGGTAATGGAGAGATGGCACTGTTCAATTTAGTGCAAAATTTTCTTATTTGTTTGTGTAGTTTAGCAGACAAAATTTGTGAATTGCTGGTTAAAAATTGATTGTCATGGATTAATTACTCTCACAAACAACATAGGTCTTAACATCAATGGATACCTTCACTGCTTAACTAGAACCTTAATCTTGAGAGAACTTGGCTTATCAATTTTCTTTTTGATTGCAGGCATTGCAGAGGTAGGGGTGATGATGGTGACTACAAGCCTAGTGACTCTTGTCATGGTTCTTATATGGCAGAAAAATATATTCCTTGCCATTGGCTTTCCTCTTCTATTTGGATCAATTGAGCTGACTTATTTTTCTGCGGTTTTGATGAAAGTGGGGGAAGGTGGTTGGCTTCCACTGGTTTTTGCCACCTGCTTCCTTCTTGTGATGTACATTTGGAACTATGGAAGTGTTTTGAAGTATCAAAATGAAGTGAGGAAAAAGATGTCAATGGATTTGATGTTAGAATTAGGATCCAACCTTGGGACAATCCGGGTCCCAGGAATTGGGTTAGTTTATAGTGAACTTGTTCGTGGAGTACCTGCAGTTTTTGGGCAGTTTTTAACAAGCCTTCCAGCAATACATTCAACCATCGTATTTGTTTGTATAAAGTATGTACCAGTTCCTGTTGTGCCACAAGATGAGCGTTTTCTCTTTAGGAGAATTTGTCCAAGGGACTATAACATGTTTCGGTGTGTGGCTAGATATGGGTACAAAGACATTCGCAAGGAACATTATGAGGCCTTTGAACAATTACTTATTGAGAGCCTTGAGAAGTTTCTTCGAAAGGAGGCTTTAGAACTTGCCCTTGAGAATGAGAGTATCGATATAGATTCAGAGGATGAATCAGTTGATTCTAAAGGAGCAGGACCTTCAAATGGTTTCACTGACTCCCTGAGGACACCCTTGATGACAGACCAGAGACACACAGAATACAGTGTCCCATCAAGGCCTCTATTTGTAGCTAGCACATCATCAGGATTACCCACAAGTGTCATGTCTGCAGAGGAAGATCCAAGTCTTGAGTACGATCTTTCATCTCTGCGCGAAGCTAAAGAATCAGGAGTTGTATATCTTGTTGGTCATGGAGATGTCAAGGCTAGAAAGGATTCATGGTTTCTTAAGAAACTGGTTATAAACTACTTCTATGCTTTCATGAGGGCAAACTGCAGGGCAGGCCCTGCAAACCTCAGTGTGCCTCACACCAATCTCTTGCAGGTTAGCATGACTTATGTTGTCTGACTTGAAGGTTTCCATGAATCAAACATGCTGAATTTTTTTCAAGGGCCAAGTCACAACATCAATATGGTGAAGGATAACAAGGATTTCCTTGAAGGTGGCGGAGATGAAGTGAATTTTAATGTGAAGTCAATAATCATATGAGTTCCTTTGTCGACCAAGATCTTCATTACTACAATATTAGTCCTTTATTTTGTTTGATAGAGAACGATAGCCATTCCTGAGATGAATTTCTGATATTTATGAACATAGACACAATTTTTTTCCAATGGAGGTGATAGGTGGTATTTTATATGCCTGGTTAAACCTAAGATAAGGCATGTTTTCCACACAGGGAAGATATATTATTTTATATCCTTGAAAACGAGAGGAGGATGACCTTGTATGTACCTATTCCTAGTAGCTCAATTGTAATGAACAATTAGAACCTTAGTGCACAATTGTAGCATTATTATGATGCCTTAAATAAGATTCCAACTTCCAAGGATTCTTCAAGATTTCCTTCACGAAAGACCTACTGTAAGAACCAAATATTATTTTGCTCATGACTTGCAAGACTTATAAGTAAAACTAGAACAAGGCTTTTAATGGGATTGGGATATACCAAAAGATTTGTCTATCGCAGTGTCATTGAGTTTCTACCTTGAATTATGTCCCTGATGATTATCATTTGAATATTATATTAACTTCTTTGTGTGCACATAAAAAAATATAGAGCAACGAATCTTTGTGTTGCAATTTGATCTTAGTTTTCTATGTTAAAAAAATTACTCTTAATATGATAAATTTGCTCACTATTAGTTTCAGTTTGGATCACACTACGAAAATTGTTTACATTTCAAACTTATTTTTATTTCTGGGTTTAAATATACTTATGAAACTTAAACTAATTTGGAAGCTATTGATGGTGGGAACTAGATACATGTAAAGACAGTTACTATATTAAAAAGGTACAAGTGCAACCTTCTTCATGTTGGTAAAATCACTTTGGCAATCGGGATCTTGGAGGTTGGGCATATATATTACTTCACTTCTTGTTTCCATCTAATGTGAACTATGCTTCATTGGAGAAGATGCCAAAGGTTTCTTTTGAGTACAAAGACCGATTCCACAAGCTTAGTTGTAGTTGCGTTTGTTATTGCACAATTTGTACTTGTCCCAAAGGGAAAGACTAAGGGAGGCAAATTGGTGTACCATGAGGTTATCCTATCACTGTCACCTTAATAAGATACCTCTTTCTATTTAGGGTTGATGGCCCAGGGGAGACGTCCCCGGTGCCCTGGGGGTTTGAGAAGGCAAAGGTTAAAGTGTTTATAAAAGATATCTCCTCTCACAAGTCACACTGATCAGAAAGTCCCAAGGTTTTAACCAATGAAGCAGTGATGTACTTGGATGTACTTGCCCAGAACAAAGCAACAAGAAAACGATATCTTTTGCAAGTACAAATTGATGTTAGTACTTCATAAAACCATGGACTTATCAATAAAAACAATAGTTGATGTATGATGAAGCAAACATAATTTTATAACAACGTTTAAAAGATAATAGCTTCACAATAAATGCCTTAAAATAGCTTCACAATGACAAAAAATAATGACTTCAATAATAACAAAGTACTAGCAGTTGTCGGAAGCTAATTAGGCAGTGTATAAATCAACTTTGTAATTGCTTTTAAGTGCTTTTATTGCTGCAATAAATGGCTATAGCTTACTTTTGTAACAACAAGTAGGTTAGTAAATTAGTCTATTCTAGGGTTAGGAGAAGTTAGTAAATATCTTGAGGTAAAAGTTTTGAGAGTTGTTTTCATCAATCACTCAAGTGCAAGGCTTAGATCAATGTTTTTAGGGTTAATGGAGTCACTTCTAGTAGCGACAATCTTGAAGGAACAAATGATAATATGAGAGTTAGAGACAAGAAGGTCAATGATTGAAGTGTTGGTAACCCAAGGCTTCAATCACTAAACCTTAGGGGGGAAATGATCACTAGGAAGTAGGTAACCTTAGGCCCTAACGATTTTCCTCCTTTAGCTTAAGGATGAAGTAGATGACGGCTAGATGAAGCAAATGATGATAGGGTGTTGCAAAGGCAAGGCCCTTAGCACAAAGCTTCAAGAAAGTATGGTTTCTAGCACAATCTAGTAGGTGAAAAGTTGTTAAGGCAAGAACAATAACATGTGCTTTAACTTCCTAGGGTTTTAAGCTAGCAATTTCATAATCTTGGAAGAAATGCAAGATAAATACACCATAACCATTCAAAATGAAGAAGAATTGCATAAATTTACTTACATTCACCAAGAATCATCTAGCAATAGGCCTAGTTGAAGACTTTCCACCAAGAAAAATGCTAAAACACACCAAAATTATCCTCCTTCAAGAAGTGTGCACCAAATTTCAGCCAACAAACCCTAAGTAGGGCGCAAATTTCAGACCTCACTAAGTGTGGGTGAAGGATGATGAAAAATAAGAGAGATTTTCCCCTTATTTATACAATACAAATGACTTTTAATTTACAAATTAGGTCAAAAAGGCCGACATGGCCAATTTACATGTAATATCCGGTTTTGACATAAAAATGACAAATTAAACCCTAAATCAAGCAAAAAAGGTGACGTCACACCCTTTTAGGGTGACGTTAGGCCTCTTAGGTGAAACGTTGGCCTCCAGGAGCAAAACATTAGGCCTCCCAAGGCCTCTCGATCAAGCCACACGTGCCACTTGGCACACAACTGCCTCCAAAGTGTCCATCAAACGCTGGGTGACGTCAAGGGTCACATAGGTGACGTCATGGGCCTTCCAAGGCCAACATCATAGTGGGAGGGAAAGACCCCCCCTGGGTCTAGCCCTGCCAGGATGGCTTTGGCGGAACATCCTCCTCTCTCTCTGGTGCAAGCCTCTATGTGTATGCCCCTGGTTGGGGTCTCAACATCCATCTGGTGGGCTTTTAGCCCTATGGAGGTATGAACTAATCATCTCCCCATGTGTACCTGTCCATCGGGTGTGGCCCTGCAACAAGAAGTACGTCCTCCATGGGCTCATATGTCACATAGATCATAGCAATGTCAATCACGTCTAATATTCAAGTTATCTAAACATGTGCATAAAACTCCCTTTCCCAGACAAGTGCTCAAAAACGTTATGCTATTCTATAAGCCATGTTTGGAGAGGGTTCCAGGAGGTCCTATTAGGCTAATGCTCATTGGACGTGGGATGTTTCCAGGTGAAGGCAAATCCAGGTCATGCAAGTGGATGAGGTGGTATGGGGATGTTTGAGCAATGGGTGCAGTGATGACATAGAAATGTATGGCTTAGCTGTGGGTGCCTCTGAAGAGGGTGGGTTGCACCATGTCATGGATGCAAATGTTTCCAAGCCCATTCAATGCCTTTTATCTTTTTATCTTATTGCTTTTTCTTTCAAGAGACTATTTAGGGGACACTGCCCTTACGTGGTGACTAGTGGTGACAATGTTACCCACAAGCATTTCACGGAGATGAGAAGACTGACTCGTGATGAGACTCCCTTTATCTTGGCCATGCCACCAAGAGCCACTACCCTGGTGTGGTGACCAACTGAATGGTAGTGTCATACCGCTACATGCCCATGGACCTAATAGGATGGCTCGTGATGAGACCCCCTATCCTCCAACCAGGTCTTGATTTTATTATTTTATGGGTCCCTCCATTTCTTGTTAAAGGCAATGTGCTTCAACTTAAAAAGTAATGATTAGTTGTTGAATATGAGGTAGAAGATGAAAGTCATAGGAAAGGTATCGTGGGACCCTTATATCTACGTGACATTGTCATCTATTTGAGAGATTTCTGTACATGGCACTCCTATGCTAAAGAGAATCTAGAAAAGTTCACAAAGTGTTTATTTGAACTTGGAAAGGGATCTTCTAGGGGCCTTACCATTGGTAATGACAAAACTGGGTCCTTTTCCATTAGTGTAGATTCATTGGGCATGTTGGACAAGTATGGGGGAAGAGATTGCGTAGTAAGGAGATTGATCAATAGTGTAGTATCCTCACCTAGCAATCCCAGTCACGGGACGACTAGCCATGTTATAGGTTCCAAATTCTTCAGAGACCATATCTCCACATTAACATCTAAATAAATGTCCCAGGAAATACCATAATTTAATGAAATGTACGTGTAGGTGCACATTAAAATGCAGTAAAAATAATAAGCATAATCATGCACATGGAAGATATATTGATTTTTTAACATAAAATAAACATGAATTTCACATATTCATAAACAATGATAAGACACTTATCTTTTAACTAAAGAGGGTCCAAGAAACTAGTGCGTAAGAGTGATTTTCCACTCAATTGTAGGTACCTATTGTAGATGCCACTCTTACGTCGGGTTATTAACTACCAAGGCAAAGGAAATGAGCTATATGCTTCTCTTTATCTTAGCCCAACCAATTTTCTCTTATACTTAGCCAATTTTCTCATTGTTTTTCAACAACACATGTATATCAATAGAGGACGAATACCTTCAGCAACACTCACACAACTAGATCAAATATCAAAACATTGATGTTTTTACGTGTGGGGAAACATCCACATCCCCAACCAACGTGGCCACTTGGAGAAATTTACTAATGCAAAAGAAAATATGTTACAGAGAGTTTCTCACAATTGATCATAGACAAATGACCCTCCATGCTCTTTAAATAGAGATCATAGACCAATCGGGTGTTAAGCCATAGATCAATGCAACCATTAAGATCAAGGAGAATATGAACTGTCAGATCACTCTATGTCGAGAACATATCGTGACTGTCGGATTACAAATTCATATTAGTGCATACTAAATAAACACACTAGGAAACATACTTTAACCTAATGACACATTAGACCAAGTTGATCTTAACTAACTCCTAGTGTCTAAATATCCTAACATCCCCCCTTATGAACAATTTGAGATAGGATTGAAGGATTTACAAAGGCAACACAATAGGAGAAGGAGAGCCTATTCCCCCCTTAATGACAACTTCCTGAACTCCTAACATAGAGTATCCTTTTTTCCTTTTTCCAATGGCTTTCATGGGGTGTTTTCATATACCGGACAACAAGACCAACAACAAAGGAGATATCAGGACGTGTATGAGTCAAATATAAGAGGGTACCAACTAACTTATGGTATAAAGTGGCATCAACTTCGAGAGAAGTACGAGTGACAACAAGTTTGACCCCGTAATGGAAGAGAGAAGGGAATGGTTTAGAATAATCCATGTGAAAGTGGTGAAGAAGGTCACAAACATACTTACACTGGGAAAGAAAGATTCCTTCTTTGGTTTGTAATACTTGGAGGCCAAGGAAATAATGCAAGTAGTCTAACTTTGTCATTTCAAACTTATTTTTAAGGCTAGATTTCACATGGGTTAAAAGTTTTGGGTCACTATAAGTGAGGATAAGGTCATCAACATAAAGAACAAGGATTATGAGATGGCTTCCTACTTTCTTGGTATAGAAATTAGGGTCAGAATGACATCTAGAAAAGTCGGTATCAAGAAGAAAGCTGTACATTTTGGCATACCAAGCTCGATGAGCTTGTTTAAGACCATAAAAAGATTTCTTAAGGTGACAAACAAGGATGGAGTCATTTTGGACATAACCAAGAGATTGTTCATTGTAGATTTCTTCTTACAAATCCCCATGCAAGAAGTCAATTTTAACATCCATTTGATGGACCTCCCATTTATGTGAGGTAGTAAGGGATAGAACACCCATTTACATTTGACAAGTTTTCTTCCCTTTGGAAGAGGTACAAGATCCCAAGTATTGTTCATCATTAAAGAACGATACTTTACATTCATTGTTGTGTCACAATTTGGATGACCTGAAGATTCTACGAATGTTTCTGGATCATGAGTCTCTGAAACTTGAACCAAAAGAGAAGAGGCTCGCTGAAACTGTGAACGAGTTCGACGCTGATATGAAGGATCACCTGCAAGATCACCAATTACTTCTCGTGTTGAATGGATCCATCTAGGGAGCGATGGTGTTGGTGTAGATTCATTTTCAGTGGACTCATATGGAGGAAGGTGAGAAGGTGGAGGTGGATTTTCATCCTCACTATCATCATCTGAAGAAGAAACCAGAATAGGAACAAAAGATGGTACAAATGCCGAAGGTGGCTTGCAGGCCGATGATGGCGCAAATGCCAAATTAGGCTCGTAGACCAAGAGATTTTAATCAAATTTAACATCTCTTCTAATAATAATTTCATTGGAATGAGGTTGAAAAAGTTTGTAACCTTTGACATCTTTAGAATATATAAAAAAATTACACTTCTCACTTTTAGGCCGTAAAGCTTTCATTTTCTCACCATAAATGTGAGCCCATGCTACACTGCCAAATACACGAAAGTGGCTTATATCTAGCTTAGATTTATTCCATGCTTCTTTCGATGATATATTTTTTAGAGCATTTGTGGGAGTACAATTTACTATGTAATTTGCACAGTTAATGGCTTCCGTCCAATAATGAAGACTTAATCCTTTAGATTGGATCATACAATTAGTCATTTTTTTTAATGTGTGATTCTTTCTTTCGACAACACCATTTTGTTGTGGTGTATATGGAACAATATGTTGCATTTGAATGCCCTTGTGCAATGCATTAAATTGTAAATTTATTGTTCACATATTCGCCTCCATTATCTGTTCTTAACCTTTGAAATTGATGTCCAGATTGTTTTTCTACAAGGGCCTTGTAGGCCAAAAAAATGTCAAACACTTTGTTTTTAAGTTTTAAGAAGTAAATCCAAGTGTGTTTGGAGAAATCATCAATGAAAGTTAATAAATACTTGCACCTAGAGAAAGAAGGAGAATAAAGAGGACCACACAAATCACCGTGAACAAGTTGCAAAGGGGTTGAGTCATGCCAAGATGCACGTTTTTCAAAACTATTCTAATGATGTTTGTTGAGAACACAACCGACACAAACACCATCTCTGCAAGAAACAAGAGGAAGACCAATCACCATGTGTTGATAACATAGTTGTTGCAATGAGTGATAGTTTAGATGACCAAACCGCTCATGCCAACGTTTTCTCAAGTCATCGCTATGAGCAACAAAAAACGATGGAAAATATAATGACCCTAAGTTGTCAAACTTGTACAACCTAGTTGCAAGGACATGCTTAAGATCTTTAAATCCTTGATTACAACTTGGTGAGATGAAAACTCTATGATTTTACCTTCACTTGAATGAGTGATTTAATACTTTGATTAAAGGTTGCTGGAAATACTTGGAACACATATTACATCATTGAAATGATCATTATCTACCTAAACTGTTCCTAGAACCTACAACACTAAGAGATCTATCATCACCGACAAATATTTTCTTGGTGTTACATTCATTAAGAGAAAAAAATATGGCTTTATCCTTTAGCCATATGATAAGATGCTCCATAATAAATAAGCCATTCATCAAAAGAAGAAATAGAAGTTGCATTGAAGGAGAAACTAGAAACATAAAGTGAATGTCCATGGGAAGAAGAAGAAGACAAATCAATACTGATGTTGTGCTTCTTCATCGTTGCTGTTAACCTCCAAGAAACTCCCTTAGGTTGTAAATTAGGGATGCTTGGTAACTTAATAAATTATGAATAATTAAAGTGTTTGGGACAATGGGATAACTAAGAAGG
>SNQJ01S0055193.1:11252-21297 GCA_010110895.2 Picea sitchensis
TATTACAATATTACAATGTAAAAGTAATTCCATATTACAATGCAATATGATAATACCATATTTCATGTAATTTTTTTTTTTTTAAACCTATAGTCATCGTCGCAATATCGACGAAATTTCGTCAGAATGTTTTTTACTTTTTTACCATAACCGTCGCTATAGCGACGAAACTTCGTCGCACTTTTCCACGAAGTTTCGTTGCATATACAGCAAGTCCATCGTAAATATGGTTTTGAGATATAGCACTCATTGATATTACCACGTAGTTTCATTGCAAGTTGCGACGGGCTTTCGTCGCACATTCAACAGCTGTGTCGCAAGTTATTGGCTTGGCATAACTTTTTGTCCCAATTGCGACGAACTTTTGTTGTAATTGCCACATTTCTTCGTTGGTATTGAGATGAAATTTCGTCATAATTGCGATGATGCATAAGGTTAACCAATATTGAAGGTGGTGACACGTGGATAGCTGATTTCGTTAATGTTTCCATGCACACCTGGATCATGGATATAGCGACGAAATTATTACAATGAAAAAAATCTCGGCTTTCGTGGAAATTGCAACAGATAAGTGTGGCAATATCAAAAAACAACCGTCGTAAATTTGTTCATATGTACTAGTGTGTTATCCTCCTCAAGCATGTGTAAAAACAAAGAGGTACTCGCCAGAAATGGTGGGGGAAAATTTGGGAAAGAAATGTGTCTAAACCTGTATTACATGGAAGAGTCATTTTTGAACATGACACCCTTTCACTCGCCTTGTGTCTAGGTTGGAAAATCCGCTCGTCTCTTGATCATACTCCTTATAAGATTACCTATTGGTCTGTGATCCTGTTGTTGAGTCAGTATTTCTAAGACAATTGTTGTGTCGTCAATATGTTCAAAGAGAAGTTCAACCCAGAAATCCTTTTGTTGCGTCGGCCATTTATGCATTCCTCAAGCCTTTATGAATTCCTTAAAGCTTTCTATTGTGTTGGCCATCCCCGAGTCAGTCCTGAGTTACTGGTTACTCTGATCTACATCAAATATTTTTACCTGTTTCATGTCATTGATGGGGGATACATTAAGGCCCTCCTGTGACGAGTCTTTTCTTGTCAACTTCAACTCATTATCTAGGAATTAGACTTAGAAACTAATTGGTACCTTGGAACTTGCATGCCTCAATGGTAGTTTTCCTCATTTTCGACAGTGGGTTTTCATTATTGACCCCTGACTGGGAGATTTCGTAGAGTGTTCAACTTCAGCTCATTAATTCACATTCGTTGGATTGTACTAGTGTACCTTGGGATTCATTGACATTAATGGTGATTTCCATCACACTTGTTAACAATATACACTAATGACTAGTAATCAATTGGTTACTACCATGTTCGAATTCGACACATGTGTTCGCATGGTTAGACTCGTACTATAGAGTTCTGGAGATGAAGACCCTGGATCTTTTTTGATAGATTCAGGTTGTGTTGGACTATTTTCAGTTTGTATTGTTGCATAGATCCACATTGTATGTCTCATGGCTATGTTCAAATTTGAGTCTTTAACACATAGATCCACAGTGTATTTTTGGTGGCTATGTTAATATTTGAGTCATATTGGCATGGATCCACAGTGTATGTTTGGTGGCCATGACCTGTCTTACTTGACATCGATCTTCGCATGTCGACATTTATGCTCTGATTCATTTGTATTATGAGTATGGGAATGCCTACCTCAATGTTGATATAGTATTGTATTGTATTTCCTTGTTTGTTGGCAGGTTTCCGATCGACTATTCCTTATTCCCTACACACACTTGACAAAGTATTTCAGCTATCACTCTGTTCTAACTTCATACTTTGGGGGGCTCTCTGTTACACATTATTTTCATCATCCCTATGACTGTTAATGATGTAAACCTATCTGTTTCCTTCAAAAGGGTTAGTGGCCTGAGTTCCTGAACAAAGAAGGGAGAAGAACTTTTCCTGAGAAAAGAAGTTGCATTTTCCTTTGTAAAAACCCTATTAAAGAGTATTTTCGCATGCTACACTATAGCTAGGGTGCGAAACTGCATGATTTTTGCATGCTGCACCATAGCTAGGTCTCGAAGTGTTTGCGGGTTGTATATAGGAAGGGTGTGAAAATGCTCATACGTGGGAAAAACGAGCATCTTCTTGATGCTTCTAGAAGGAGAAACTTCCATGGTGAGGTGGCATCCGAATGGTTTGGATCTTACTCACTTTCATGATTTAGTGGGATCATCCTAACCTCCTCACCTTATCCTCTTCAACTTATAAAAGGAGAGGAGTTGTCATGGAGAAGGTTAGCTTTTTGGATTAGCTTGGATTGGATTGAGCTTTGGAGATTGTTAGCTTGGATAGATGAGTCATTTTGTCAAGATAGATTGTGAACAATATCATATCAATGCTCTAAGAATTCTTGGAGTGGAAGTGTGTGGGGAACGAAGGACAATTGGAAGGGACCTTACGACATCAAGGCCATGGTTGTAATCTCTCTTTCACATTTAATATGATATAGTAATATGATTATTTCCTATAAAGCTTGTTGTGTTTCATTGTATGATTCCTTGATCACATACATAGGTTTATATTGAGTTTATTCTATTACTATCACTTTGGTTGGTTGCGTTATTTTGCAGGTTCATCATTGTATGAGCGTTGGAACGAAGCTAGGATGGCGATGGCGAGTCGAAGCGATGTTTAAATGGTATGTCACCTATCCTTCTTTAGTTAGTAAATTCAATATCTAAAACTTAAGGAAAGCGTTAGGTTCTAGTGTGTTTTGTTCTAGATCTAGGTGGATCTAGGGAGATCAGTTAGTGTCCGCACCTACCGATTTATCCAATAACATTAAGAGTGTGGAAGTTCAAACACATGCATCGGTTTCATTTTTTCTTTAAAACCATGACAATCAGAGAGGAGTGGGTGCTAGTACTAGGACATATCACTCTAGCTTCCAATAATTCCTATATAATCTTTTCAAATTTATTCTTTTGTGCAAAATGATGTCGACAAGGATGAAAATTGGGTATTTAACTACCATGAATTAGTGGGGTGCCATGATAATGTACTCACCTTATTTTATGCAATCAATCCCTACAAAAACCAGGCATCCACCCATAGAGTGCATAGAAATAGAGTACTAATTTTTAACTGAAATTCACCATTAAAAAATACCACAAGGGATTTACTGCTACATGAAAATAAAATCATAAATAAAACTGGTGGACAAAACATAAAATATATTTATTAATTAAAATAGAAATTTATTACAACCATACTACATCTCAGAGAAATCTGGAATGATTATTTCCTTTGTTTCTGACGATGCAGTCGTTTTCCAGTTCTCTATGAATGCCCAATGTTATTTGCTCTCTGTTCTTCCATTTTTTTTGTTCTTCCTGTGCGAGTTGCAACTAAAATTTTTCTATCTTTTCCTTTTCCATCGAATTGAACCGAACCCCCTCTATTTTTTCTTTTCTCCCCTTTATCTTTTTCATTTCTTTGGAAGTTGAACCGTTCAACCCCTTTAACTTCCCCAACCATTTCTTGTTTTTCTTTTCTTGGGTAGTTACATGGTCCCCTTTTCCAAAATTGTTTTCTAATAATTAAGTTAATGATATTTAATGATTGTGGTGACTTAAACAATTCATTTTCCCCTAAAAAATTGTCCTGCCACTTGTCACGATCTCTTTACCATACACATGGATTTTAAAATGCATAATATGTAGCTTCAAAATACACTCACATGTGTTGCAACAACTGTGTTGTGGCAACGTGCTGCAACAATTGTGTTGCGGTAACATGTTGCAACAACTGTGTTGTAGGAACTATTTCAGCATAGTGTTGCAACAACTGTTATAACATGTGTTGCAACAATTGTTTCAGCACAATGTTGCCGCAACTTTTACAACATCTGTTGCAACAACATAAACATGTTACAACAATAAGAATTTGACACTTATTCATTCCTATGATTTATAAGCTTAAACTTGAAATATTTTTTTGGGTTGATGCACATTGCTTGAGGCCAAATATGTTCCTACATCAGACATCCTTGGTAAGAAAAACATGATCCCCAATTCATGTGGATGCAACTGTAGACCCAATAGAGGATGAATATCCTTACAGGTGCTCTAAATCCTTTTTCAAAAACTCACGATGCATCTTTAGAACCCTTGTTTCTCCACTTGACTAAATATTACAAATATTCTTTATTTTGGGTCTTCTTGCGAATCCTCTTCGCAAAAAGTTTCCTCCAAAAATTCCCAAGAAATCTTGTATCTCAGTCATAAGTGATACTTCTTGGCAGCCCATGTAATCTCACAAACTCTTTGAAAAATAAAACAACAACTTTAGTAGCATCATTAGTTTTCTTGCATGGTATGAAATGTGCCATCTTCAAAAATATGTCCACTACAACCATCACAGATTAACGATTTCTCTTCATCCTACGCAGTCCCAAAACAAAGTCCATACTAATATCTTCCCAAGGCCTCTCAAGTGCCGGTAGTGGTGTATACAATCTTGTGTTTTGACTCTTTCCTTTGGTGAGTTGACAAATTCTACAACACTCAACAAAATTCTTAACATCCTTGTTGATGCTAGGCCAAGAGTATCTTTCCCTCACCAATGTCATGGTCTTAACAATGCCAAAATGTCTACCTAAACCTCTACTATATAGCTCTCTAATAATATTCAACCGAAATGAGATCTGGGGAATGCACAAACCTTGGTTCTTGAAGATGAAACTCCAAATATGGTGTTCTATCAATGCTCCAAGGTGATTTACACACTTTCCAAGCCACTGGAAAATTTGCTTCCTCTGCATACAATTATTTCCTACATCCCAAGCTAACAACTTCAACTGACAAAGTATTCAACAACATTGTCCTTTGGCTCAATGCATCTGCAACTTTGTTCGACTTTCTAGACCTGTGTTTCAAAATAAATGAATAACTTTTCAAAATCCTACCCATTTGGAATGCTTTTTATTTAACTTACCTTGACTATTGATGTACTGCAATGCCTTATGATCAATAAATAATACAAACTCCTTTGGAAACAAGAAATTTCACCATTTCTTTAAGGATTGTACAACAACATAAAATATTGATCATAAACAAAGTACTTATTCTTAGTGTCATTCAATTTCTCACTGAAGAATGCAATTGGTCTTCCTTCTTGGCTCAAAACTGCTCCAATCACTTAACCACTTGCATCTCAGTCCACTTGAAACACTTTATTGAAATATGGAAGTGCTAAAATTGGTTGTTCAATTACCTTTTTGTTCAAATCTTCAAATGACTTCATGGTTGATACTGTCCACTTAAAATTTCCCTTCTTCATGCATTCAGTAAGTGGTGCACAAATCTTGATGAAATTTCTGATAAACTTTCTGTAGAAGCTTGCTAAACCATGGAAACTTCTCACATCAAATGTACACTTAGGTGTTGGACAAGCTAAATAGCCTTAACCTTTTTAGAATCCATGTTCAAACCTTCCTTGGAAATCATAAATCCCAAGTATACTAACTCTTCCTTTAGAAATGTACATTTCTTCAAATTGATCAGAATTTTTTCTTCTCTCAACCATTGTAACACCTTTCTCACATGCTCTAGGTGTTATTCTTTGGTCTTACTAAAAATCAAAATTTCATCTAAGTACACAAAAATGGTTTCAAAACTTCATTCATAACTCTCATGAATGTGTTGGGTACATTGGTTAGTCCAAATGGCATAACTAACCACTCAAACAACCCATCATTTGCCTTGAACATTGTCTTCCATTTATCACCTTCCCTTATATGAATCTGATGGTAACCACTCTTCAAATAAATCTTTGAAAAAGTACTTGGCTCCACTCAAACAATCCATGAGGTCATCCATCGTTGGTAAAGGAAATCTATACTTGATAGTAATGTTGTTAATATCTCATGAATCAATACACATTCTCCATTCACCTCCTTTCTTGGGTGTCAAAACTATGGGTACAACACATGGACCCAAACTCTCTCTGATCAATCCTCTATCAAGCAGAACTTGCACCTGCTTATTTACTTCCTCACTCTTTGTTGGAGTCATCGAATAAGGATATTTATTCGGTAGACTTTATCCTGGTATCAAATCAATCAAATGTGGTATACTTCTCAAGGGAGGTAAACCTACAGGTAAATCATCTCCAACAATCTCCTTAAACTCATTCAAAAAAGGTTGAATTTTTGGTGGCACAGGACTCATTTTTTCAATCTCTAAAACTTATTTTGGTACTAAAGCCAAACATAAATGATTTCTCTTTTGTTCTCTCAATAAATCCTTAGTTGAACATAACATAATGTGACTGTTGCTACAAATATTAAAGCTATCATTTTCCTTGCTATCATTACTACTCAATTAAGTCTCCACCACTGGATGCAATCTGTATCGCCTTCCATCCTGTAAAAATTCATAAGTATTATTTCTTTCGTCATGGAAATTTTTTTGTCAAGCATTCATGGTATTCCAAGTAGTACGTGACAAGCATCCATCTCTACTATGTCACAAAATACCTACTCAATAAACTTTCCAATCTGAAAACTCAACAAGCATTGCTCAGTCACAGTCACCTATTATCCTCTTTTCAACCATGAGACAATGTACATATTTGGATGTGGATGTTTTTCAAATTCAATTTCTCCATTACTTTTGTGGATACTAAATTTTATTTACTCCCCCATATATGATAAGATGACAACACTTGTCCTGAATTTTGCATTTGGTTTTGAACACTCTCTTTCCCTATTCAGGCTCTTCTGTTGCCTTTGTCTCAGGCTTGAGTAATACTCTTATAAACATCATGTTTTCTCCTTTCTCTTGTTGAAGTACTTCCACATTCCCACCAACAATTGTTGTCTCATCTTCCTGGGTAACTTGTGTCCTAGCCTCATTTCTTCTTGTTGCATTTTTCCTCTCTCGACATTCTGATGCTTTGTGACCCTCTACTCCACATCTATAACATGCAATCACATACTTACCTTGACCAAAACCTCTTCCTCTAGCAACGTTAATTCCTCCTCTTGTATTCTCACTGTTGGTTGCTTCATTCTCCTTTTCACTGTCTTTATCAACATTTTCTCTGCCCCTACCCCTAGTTCCTTTTCCTCAGAACTTCTGTTGCAATATTATGTCAATATTTTCTTCCACCATCAAAGCAACTTGATAGGCTTCATCTACATTATGAAAGTAATATGTACTCTTCTCATCCTAAATCTGATAATTCAACCCATTCATGTATCTTTCCACTATTTGATACTCTAGTTCCTTTATCCTTGACCCAAGGAATAGTTTGAAAAAATGCTTTGTATATTCAAAAATAGATGTCTCTTTATGCCTTAAGTTTTTCACTTGCTTGCACAAATTGTACTGGTAATCTACATGTAGGAGTTTCTCCTTCACTTTGCTCACCATCTTCCTCCGGGTTCTAATCTTTCCCTATCAGTTATTCACTCTATCTTTCTACAACATATCCCACCAAAGTGCAGCATGACCCTTTATCTTAGTCATGGTGAATCGAACCCTATTGGAATCCTAAACATTTTCATACTCAAAATATATTTCAATCTCTCCTATCCAATCAATGAGAGTCTCTTCTTTCAAACTACCATCGTAGCATAAAACTTCCACCCTTATGCTACCTTTATCTTTCGAAAAATATATTAAACGCATTGTTGGGTCTACTTCCTCAACATTTTTCTCTTCTTCAGGCTCATTTTTAGACTTTGAACCTTTTTCAACATCTCCATATCTTCTGGTTTCCAGTTCTTCAATCCTCCTTCATAATTATTTGATTTCTCTATTCCTTATGCCTCCTCGTGTTTCTCCTACTCTTCACGGTGGCATCCTTATGAGTTGTCTTGCATCCCTCACTCAAATTAACATTCATAGGCCTTACCTCCAGGCATTTTTCTCTCACAACTTAGGAACGGAACCATCTCTAATACCACTTAATGCAGTCACCCTAGTTTATGCAATCAATCCCTACAAAAACCAGGCATCTGCCCATAGAGTGCACAACAACAAAGTACTAACTTTTAACAGAAATTGACCATTAGCAAATACCACAAGGGATTTACTACTACAAGAAAAGAAAATCATAAATAAAAATGATGGATAGAATAGAAAATATCTCCATTAATCAGAAAGGAAATTTATTACAACCATACCACATCTCAGAGAAATATGGAATGATTTTTTTCCTCTGTCTTTGACAATACATTCATTTTCTATTTCTCTGTGAATTCCCAATGCTATTCGCTCTCTATTCTTCCACTACCTTATTCCCTTTTCCTATTCTTCTCTTTTATGTGTTCTTCCTATGTGAGTTGCAATTAAAATGTTGCTCTCTTTTCCTCCTCGATCGAACCGAACAAAATCCCCTCTTTTATTTTATTTTATTCCCTTTATCTTTTTCATTTCTTGGGTAGTTGAACCGTTTATCCCCTTCAACTTCCCCAATTGTTTATTGTTTTTCTTTTCTTGGGTAGTTACATGGCCCCATTTTCCAAAATAGTTTTTTAGCTATTAAGTTAATGATATTTAACGGTTGTGGCGACTTAAACAATTTATTTTCCCTACTAAATCGGCCTGCCATTTGTCACAAGATATTTATCATATACGTGGAGTTTAAAATGCATAATCTGTAGCTTTAAAATACACCCGCTTGTGTTGCAACAACATGTTTCATCATGTGTTGTAGCAAGTGTTTCAACGCAGTGTTGCAATGATCGTTACAACATGTGTTGCAACAATTTTTTTAGCACAATGTTGCAGAAAATGTTACAGCATGTGTTGCAACAACATAAACATGTTACACCAATATGAATTTAGCACTTATTCCTTCCTATGATGTTTTAGCTTAAACTTGAAATATTTTTTTGGGTTGATATGGATTGCTTGAGACCAAAGATGCTCCTGCATCACATGATCATAGCCTCCACATAAGAGGGTTAGGCCTTATAGTGGTTTAAAGACTTGGTGATGATTGTCCAAAACCAACTGAAAATCAAGATGAATTTCCCATGGGGGGTTATCCAAAACTTGTATGGAATCAAATTGGAAAATAATTATAGAGTGACCCTTCTTCAAGAGATTTTCCATATGGTGATAGTTGATGATTTCAAGAGAGCTATCTCAAAGGTATTTGAGAGTGAAGAAATGTCATCATTATTGAATCTCATGTATAATGCCTTGAAATCCATGGAAACCAGGTCCTATGTTCAAACTATTCTACTCCCAAAATGACATCATGACCTCCCATTTCAATAGAAAACATGTTAAACTTAAGGATATAGTCACCCATTTGGAGTTTCACATTCTCACACTTACCACTACATTTTATAATATTTCTGTTGATTATCATTATTTAAAAATTGTGCACAACATGGACATAACAATGAGTTTTTGTTGTTACTATATGATGGATGAAGTTGTGGGTATTGTTCTTATCTATTAAGATAATCACCTTTTTTTTTTTCTTGATATATCCTACCAACTTCATGCTTTGAGGGGTTGTGCCCAATAGAGCATGAATTTAAATTATGGATTCCTCACAAGGATGCTTTTGAGTGGGTTTTTCATCATGAGAGAGAGTGGTCTCTATAAGATCTAGCTTGGTCACACCCTCATTTATAAGTGCCTCGAAATTTCTAGATGGAGCCATATCAATGACAAATAATTTATATTCCTTACATTTATTCCTACAACATACTTTTGAACACAATTATAGAAAATACCTTGACATTGATGCTCTACCACTTTAGTTGGAGAAAAATTGTGGACCTTAAGGGGTAGAGAAGGATGTGGAGGTGGAATAAAATATGGGCATGGTTATGGAAAAATAAACTAGGATTTTTTCACTAAGTGGTTGTCACCACCTATACATGCTTAGTTATCCACTCCATGAGATAACTAATAAAACACTCCATGAAAAATGGATCATTCATACCTTATGTTTTGATCACCAATCACTTGAAAGAAACAATAAAGTCTCCCAATGTGTTGGTTTGATGCAAC
>SNQJ01S0055193.1:26748-41609 GCA_010110895.2 Picea sitchensis
GCAAAGTGCAAAGATTCCTTCTGCACATCATCCTCTCATGTATCTCAACTTGTTGAGCAGCCTCAACCGCAACAGATTCGTGACAGATTTCCACAAACTAAGCAGTGCGATGTCTCCAGCAAGACAAACAGCTCACCAAGATGCAGATTCAACAAATGCTTTTCCCTCTCCCCCGGGAACTCAACGCAATGGAGACCATTACTTCCTAAGGAGGGAGGATTGATCCAGGTGGATATCGGTGGCCACCCACCTTCTCCAACTAGCCCAAAACATGTTTCTAGCAATTTTGGTAATTTACTATTTTTAGCAGTTTTTAACTTCTAGGGCCATTTTGAAGCCCTAAACGATGTTTTTTGAGAAAACGGGGAGCAACATGGATCGTAGATTGATGTTGTGCATCCAAAAGTTGTATAACTCAAAGAGATATTTCCAACGAGCTATCATACGCCTAAAACGGAGATCGTATGCAAAAGTTACGACCCCGGGAAGTTGATGCACCAACTTACCCAAACAGGGCCCACATGACTTTTGGCGCTTCATCTCCCAAGGTTAGGTTTTTGGATGTCTAGGGTTTTTGGCATTCCCGCTTATTGTAAAAAGGCCTTTAGAGCCTCATTGTAATCATCTTCTCACGGATGCGAGTAGCCGTCACATCTCTTCTCAGAGATAAGCTACCACCATTCTAGCGAGTCTTTCACTCTGTAATTTTACAGTCTCTGTACATTTATTTCGTTAATAGAAATCGTGTATTACTGTATATCTATGACTCTTGTTTTATTTCCGCTATATCTCGGTTATATTGTTGTCTCTCTTGCAATATCTCTGAATATTTCTGTGTTATATCTCCGTTCTCATTTCGTGCCGAAAATAATCCGAATCATTAATTTTCCATCAAAACAGGACGAATGTAATTTAATTTTATGGAAGTGAAAACCAAATTTTTATCCACGAAAACCACTTATGATGTTCTCTTCATCATATCACTTTCCAATGATATAAAGTTTTCCCAAATCCGTCGCCTGGATCTCAATATATGAGCTCGTGAAGTTGAGTTGTCATGCAGGCCCATTAAAAATGAAGCTGACTGATATTTTAATTTATAAGACAAATTTGTCAACTTTAAACATTTGAAACCTATACCAACATCTTCTACGTTGAAATACCTTTCCAATGGTATAAATTTTGCGCTATTTCGACACCCAGAGCTCAAGTTATGACCTCCGCAAGATCAACACTCGGCCACCATCGATCAAAGTTGATGGGAAAATCTCAGCCCTTGGATTGATTTTCGTGCTTCCCTTCATAAAATTCGACTTTTTGGTTTAAAATTCTATCCCACATGCATTGGGATATCATATTCTTCATGATATATAATACTAAGTGTTTGATAACTTATCAAGAAACACGAGAAGAGAGGAAATTATGGAGCTTAGAGGATTCAGCCCTTGGAAAATTGTCGAATAAAATAATAATTTTGGAATCCCGCTCTTGTCCATCTCATGCCCAGTCATCATTGAATCAACCATTCATATGCTTCCATGTGTCTTTGTAATAACATTTCACGTGTCTCTAATAATAACATTCCACCTGTCTCCCTCCATGAGTTGTCATGTATCACAATTCCATGCTTCCATGTGGAATGTTCTTATTGGTTCATGGTTTAAAATGGGAAAAATTTGGAATAATGGTTAAGTATGGGAAATCAGGCGGAAGGGTAAGTGAAGGGAAAATTGTAGGTAGCAGAAGTCAAGGGGGGTAGTTGGTAGGTTGCGGGGACAGGTTAGCGGGTTGGGCAGTGAGATGAGTAAGAGAGTGAGGGATGACTGGTGTCCGCGAACCCGATGAGGATTGTGAGTAGTTTGGGGGAAAGGGGATAAATGTAGATTATGGAAGTGAGGGAGGAGGAATGTAGGTAGCGGGAGCGGGGGTGAGGAAGTGTAAGGAGGTGGGGGGATGTATGAGTCTGTCAACCCGTGAATCCGCAAATACTAAAAAATGACTAAGTATGGAGAGAGAAATGTTGAGTGAAAATTCTAACTATGGTAGCATTGTAATATAGGAGAGGAGAGGAGAACATGATACTTAAAAAAATTCTTCAAAATCAGACCTCTGGACAAAATATTGAGTAACTTAGGCATATAGAAACAGATTTCTGATCCAAAAAAAACATGGTGAAGATGACACTGAGTGTTGCAGAGTGAACTTATAAAAGTTCAAAAATGTCTTGTTTTGATGTTAAGAATTTTTATGAATCCACGAGCAGGAAAATAAAGATGACCAAATTTTGGTCAACAATTGGCTCCAATTGTGGGATAGTGACCCCCTGTGGGTTGTTGAGAACACCAAAATCTCAAGACTAGTTACCTTCTCCGTTGGGCTATGGAGTCATATTCAAAATAAATTCTTTTAATTCTTTTAATTCTTTTTCTTTCATGGATTTATCTTCAAACTTCAATATAAAGACTATCTTATTATGAAAAACAGAACTGAAGAAACAAAGTATGTACATACATGATCTACCTACCCTAACTTACTTGAAATAAAGGGGCACCTTAGGTGTAGGTAGATTTCCAATGAATCCATTCAAACATTGATCTAATTTGTGGAATGGACTCCAAAATTCTGAGATAAGTTGGGACTTGTACCAATGATTTAGGGGCACTCTCAATATGTACTGGAGAAAAATTATACCAAGTATGGTGAAGATTTGATTGCGTTGTTTGACCAATAATGCTCTGGAACCATAATTCAATAAAATCAATTCTTGGTTGAGGAGTTTTCAACATAAGAATGCATTCATCCTTTTCTTTATTTATAGCCACTTCCATGGTTCTTGACTCATCAAAAATCTCTTGAAAATATTCTTCTTTCTTGTAAAGGATCTTGTTCATCATTCTTTTCAAGATTCATTTCTTCTGTCAATTCTTTTTTCTGCAAGTTCTCTTGTGATGTTCCATCGTTTCTCACAAGGCTGAAATCTTCTTGTGTATTTGGTGGAGGCTCCTCAATTTCATTCTCAAACTTGCTTCTTGAAATATCTTCATATGGAGTATATAGGAGGCTGAAATTTTCTTATTGTAATTTGGAATTTTCATCTTCATCTTCAACATCATGACTTGACTTAAAAATTTCATCCAGTCTTTGATTAGATTCTTCTTCAAATTTGGTCATTTCGTTATCTTGCTTCCACATGGGAGAGGATGGGTGGGCATAAACATTTAAAACATCAGCAAAAACATATGAATTCACTTTAGGGATGAACTTTTCTGCAAATGAATCTTCTAACACATCCCAACTAGTAATAGAGTTAGGCATTAATGAACTATACCATTCAAGAGCATCCTCTCATAGAGTTTGTAGGAATAATCTACATGTAACATTGTCTTCAGTGAGGTTGAAATCATAACATGTACCTTTAAAATTAATAAAGTGTTGATCCACATCTTCTGAAGCATCCCCAAAGAATGTAGAAAAAAATTCAATAGGAATATTGACCATTTGAAAGTCTATTTCTGGTAGATTTAAAGGGGTATTATGAAACCGCCTCCTTCTTTGAGTATTTCTCTCTTTTGCTAAGTCTTGCAAAGCCATTGATGGGATTGATGAAGAATATAAAGAAGCATAATGACATGAATGAAACCCTTCATTTTGAATTTTTTCAATGGAGCATCCAAGGAGTTCATTCTCCTGAATCTTTGGTGCTTCTCATTTCTTTTTGAAATTACAAAAAAGATGAGCCATGCTTAAAACAAGCAACAATTTTCTTGAATCATCTTCTCAAAACTTTGAGCCATAGATATTTCTAGTTTCTCAAATATCTTGAAAATAAATCTCTCCCTAGTATGGTCGCCCAAAATGTTGATGCTTGAATCCATCAGGACTGAAACAACAACCTCATGGGGACATTTGTCCCCCTTTGTTTTTAGAGAGGTGGTTCTCCTCTTTGGCTTAAAGATATATCTTTGAATATCTTGGAGTAGGGGGAGTGCTAGACAAGAAACCCCAAATATTTATTGCTTGTATTTATATGATAATGGTTTTTCAATAACCCAATATGATCTTTATATGCAGCAAAAGTATTTTAATAAAAAAATATTGAAGGATGGCTGCAACATTAGAATTAAATTGTGATCAACATCACACACAATCTTCTTAATAATATATAAATACATTCATATCTTCTTCATAGGAGAGAATGATTTGATCATCTCAAAGAATGTTAACAGAGTACTACAATCAAGATCAAAAGATAATTTGATAGGTCAACCTCAAATACTTTGTATTCAAAACTCTGGGTTACAAAGCACAATCAAGATCAACCCCGAAACAATTCTTTGTGGAGTTCTATTCATGGAAGATGTTATTCATTAAAAAATATTTGATGGCCATATATGTGGCTGAAAATACTCCATGATCATATACAAAGAGATCTTAGAAGAATATAAGAACACTCAACAACTCAACCTTGTTCCCAACTCTGAGATTCGAGCATAAAACTATGAGAAATGGTGTAGAAGAATATAATAATAAAAAAAAATGGAGAAGATGGGGATTTATTTATTTTGATCGGAAGCTTGATTGTGTATCCATGGTTGTGCCTTCTTCTTCTTTTGATATTCTTCCCTACCCCTCAGACAATACTGAATAATGGGCCTTTGACGAAGCCTCTCTTCCCTTTTCAAGAAGAGATTTTCTAACTACTTGAGTAGTTAGGGTTTCTCCCTTATAGAAATTCTTGTACAAGTTACTTCTTGAAACATTCCCTTTAATAAATGTATCATTAATTCCTCATTAATTAATTCACATCATTAATACAAGTATATTGAAAGTGGGTCCCTCTCCTTTTTTTATAAAAGTTTTTTAATTAAACTTTTATTTTTAAGATTTGATTAATTTTCCATCAAAACATGATGACTGTAATTTAATTTTTTGGAAGTGAAAACGAAATGTTTATCCCTGAAAACCACTTATTATGTTCTCTTCATCATCTCATCTTTCCAACGATATAATTTTTTCCCAAATCTGTCGCCCGGATCAAAAGATATGAGCTCGTGAAGTTGAGTTGTCATGCAGGCCCATTAAAAATGCAACTGACTGATATTTTAATTTCTGAGAAAATTTTATCAACTTTCAACATTTGAGACATGTAACAACATATTCTACGTTTAAATAACTTTCCAACGACCTCCACAATATCAACACTTAGCCAATTTATGGCCTATGCAAGATCAACACTCAACCACCGTCGATCAAAGTTGATGGGAAAATCTCAGCCCTTGGATTAATTTCTGTGCTTCCCTTCATAAAATTCAACTTTTTGGTTTAAAATTCTATTCCACATGCATTGGGATATTATAATCTACATGATATATAATACTAATTGTTTGATAACTTAGCAATAAACACAAGAAGAGAGGAAATTATGGAGCTTGGAGGATTCGGCCCTTGGAAAATTGTCGAATAAAATAATAATTTTGGAATCCCGTTGTCGTCCATCTCATGCCCAATCATTGATGAATCAACCATTCATATAATTCCATGTGTCTTTGTAATAAATTTCCACGTGTCTCTAATAATAACATTATACGTGTCTCCCTCCACGAGTTGTCATGTGTCATAATTCCATGCTTCCATGTGGAATGTTCTTATTGGTTCATGGTTTAAAAGGGGAAAACTTTGGAATAACGGTTAAGTATGGGAAATAAGGCAAAAGGGTAACTAAAGGGAAAATTGTAGGTAGTGGAAGACAAGGGGGGTAGTTGGTAGGTTGTGGGAATGGATTGGCGGGTTGGGGAGTGAGGTGAGTAAGGGAGTGAGGGATGACCGGTGTCTGTGAACCCGATGAGGATTGTGAGTAGTTCGGGGGAAAGGGGAGGAATGTAGATGATGGAAGTGAGGGAGGATAAATGTAGGTAGCGGGAATGGGGTGAGGAAGTGTAAGGAGGTGGGAAGATGTATGAGTATGTCAACCCATGAACCTGTGAATACTAAAAAATGACTAAGTATGGAGAGAAAGATGATGAGTGAAAATTCTAAGTATGGTAGCATTGTAATATAGGAGAGGAGAGGGGAACATGATACTTAAAAAGATTCTTCAAAATCGGACCTATGGACAAAATCTTGAGTAACTTAGGCATACAGAAACAAATTTCTGATCCGAAAAAAAGCGTGGTGAAGCTAAGACTAAGAGGTTCAAAGTGAACTTATAAAATTTCAAAAATGTCTTCTTTTGATATCAAGGACTTTTATGAATCCAAGAGAAGGAAAATAAAGATGACCAAATTTTGGTCAACACCTTTCCCCAAAGGTGACCACTTACTAGGGCATAATGTCAACCACCAAGGTGAAACAGGGAAAAGAGCATAATTTCCAAGTAGATGTTCTATATTAAAAAAAAACTTTAAATGCAACATACTCAAATGCCTCAAGTATTAAAGTGACACTTACCACAATACCTGACTTGTACCTCATGGAGCAAGACCCATTGTCTTCCAGAAATGAGCTAATGTGGTGAATGTCATCATGATGAACCAAAGAAGTATGATGGTGAAGTGGGTCTTCATTTGTGTAAGTGGACATCACAAGTCAATCCATCCCTCGACACTCCACGTCTACAACTGGAGGGCCTCGAGACATCATCTCTTTAGTTATACCTAGAAATGGGGGATAAAAATAACCATGGAACCACTAAGGTCCACCAGAAGGGTTATCGATGAGTGATACCAATGATATTAGCATAACATGAGGATTTTAATAATATAGGTCATCCGCAATGGTGAAGGTAGGCCTCAAACCAATTCTAGACTTTTATTATTAATACTAATATTTACTACCAAAAGATTACTATACTGAAGAAATTCTCAAATTTAGGATATTCCATGTTCTATAGGAATTTCACTGCCTATGTTGTAGAGGTTCGACAGGGTCGTAAGAGTAAATGAATGTTAAGCACTATAACTCTCTAATATAGCTTAAGGTTTCCAATTACTTGGCTAGTTTTTCATGATGCTAAATAAGGAGAATCAACCATACCCTTAGTTGTACTATCTGATTCTAAATACAAAAAATGATCTACCTTAACATTGTGCTCATTATACTATAATAACAAACAATCAAAATGATTTTGTAAAGATGGTTCCATGTATACCTATGGGGCGAGGGTATATGTAAAATTAAATCCATAAACAAATTGTATCTAATGCAATACTATTTGTTAGGTACCTACAAAAGTTTAACCAAGTGCCCCACTTATATTCCTTATGTGTATGCTTCACAATTGTAATTTTACACATTAAACACTATATATTTGTGTTTGAATACACCATAATG
This sequence comes from Picea sitchensis, assembly GCA_010110895.2. Classification (NCBI taxonomy): domain Eukaryota; kingdom Viridiplantae; phylum Streptophyta; class Pinopsida; order Pinales; family Pinaceae; genus Picea; species Picea sitchensis. The sequence goes on from SNQJ01S0055193.1 coordinate 34,078, forward strand.
ACCTCAACAAAGAGCTTTACTTTTAATCAAAGTTAGCATAAGGGAGAACCTTGAGTCTACACCTCTAAGATGAAAGACAACCAAAATATACTTTAAAACCATAAGTGAACGTGATGAAATATAATCTTGGCATGGAGCATCTCGCAAAAGAAACTATTTTTAGTGGATATGGCAATAAAAATTAAAGACTTAAGGAGATCAACACATGGATGGAATGTTAAAGCACTAATCTTTTAAAGTATAGGTTCAAAGATTAAATTTCATTGAATTATAAATTATATTATTTATAAAGATATGAAAAAAAAAAAATTCATCTAAATGATCCAAAATATGAGTAAAACATATAGAGAAATATCTCAATAGACCATGAATATCATGGTGAATAGACCATGAATACCATTGTTTAGTAGTTTAGATAGGACATTGTCATACAAATGACTTGAGTTCAAACCTCACGAAATATAAAACCATATTTTTTTAACGAAAAAAAAAAGTTATATTTCTATTTGAAATGAAAAGATAATACATTTTATATATAGTTTCAACATTTCTAAACTATCCCTCAAGATTGGTATACACGAACAAAATAAACAAAAATGTCATCACCATTATCTAATCCACATTATATTTTTTCTTTGAGCTCATATAGTGTTCTTCAAAGTATCTCTATACAATGTCAAAATATAATACATCAAGTTTTTAACAAAAAGTCACTCCAAATCTTTTAGAAAGCATTAAAAATCGAACGAGATGTCTTTAACTGTCAGATAACCAGACCAATGTATAAGTCTATCAATTCATCAGACACTAACATATAAGTTGTAACTAGAGAAAAAACAATGGAGCAAAAAGGGAAGAAATTATTGTTCATCCCATAAAAGGTCATGTGAATTCCTAAATTTTCCCATTTTTAGACTCCACCACCGTCCAAACTCCAAAATCTAGTTAAAGACCTTCTTTAGAGATAGCAGCGACTTCATAGTTGAGCTCTTTATAGACATGTGAAAGATAAATGGAGTTGAAACCAAATTGGATGTTCTTTGCCTCTTTGAAAATAGAAAAAAAAAACAAATTTTGCATTATGTTTATTCCCTTCATCCAATTTATAACCACCATGGACTCACTAAATATCTAAATGTTGGATAACCATCATAGACTCACTAAATATCTAAATGTTGGAGATCCCTTTCAAAGTATCTAATTATAAAAGTAATTTCAAAGCTAGCAACTCAACATAATTATTGGAACCCCCTCCTAATCTTGCCTTAAAATTGTAGAATTGATTATCATTTAGAAACACAATCCCCATTGCCCCACATGAAGGTGGGTTACCTTGACAAGCCCATCAAAATAACCCCAATCTCAAGATTTATCTATAGGCTCATGAGAGATCTATATTCAAGAAGAAACCTTAGGAGACGGCCTAAAGTTGGCAAAGATACTTTTACTATGTAAAGCACATTGAAAAGAAGGAATTTGACCATCTTCAAAAATTTTGAAATTTATAGCTAGCCATATACCCGAGGCTAGCTATAAATGATGAGCCTTAAAATATTTTAATTGTGGATGAGACTACCTAATCCGGATTATTTTCGGCACAAAACGAGAGTGGAGATATAATAAAGCAATGTACAGAGATATCTCAGATATCCAATAATATAACATAAATGTATCAGAGATGCAATCATAAACACAAAGATACACTAATACACAATTTTCTATTAATGAGTGAAAATGTACAAAGACTGTTAAAGTACATATTGAAAGACTCGCTAGAATGGTGGCACCTTATCTCTAAGAAGATATGTGTCCGCTACTCGCATTCGCAAGAAGATTATTTTACAATGAGGTTCCAAAGGCCTTTTTATCATAAATAAAATCGAAAACCCTAGCCCCGAAAGATGAAAAGCCAACAGTTTTGTGGACCTCGTTTTGGGTAGTTTGGTGTATCAACTTCCCGGGGGCATAACTTTGGCATACAATCTTCGTTTGGGGTGCACGATATCTCATTGGAAAGGTATATTTGAGGAGATTCATTTAGGGGGCTCAATCAAATCGTTTGGATATAATTGAAAAGCTTGATCCCAAAAAACCTTCATTTAGGCCCTGAAAATGGCCTCGGAAGTTAAAAACTGCTAAAAATAGTAGATTACCAAAATTGCCAGAAAACTGTTTTGAGCCAGTTGGAAAAGGTGGGTGGCCACCGATATCCACCTAGATCAATCCTCTCTCCTTAGGAACAATGGTATCCATTGCGTTGAGTGCCCGGGGGAGAGGGAAAAACTTTTGTTGAATCTGCATCTTGATGAGTTGCTTGCCTTGTTGGAGAAGTTTCATTGTTTAGCTTGTTGAAGGTTGTCACGAACATGTGGCTGGAAGGGTTGGGCCTTTTTAACCAATCTGGCTACATGAGATGCCTGTGTGTAGAAGGAATCTTTACACTTTGTTGCAATCTTGTCGACTTCCTTCTGTTGGATAGAAGTTGCTTGGGCCGAGGTTGTAATGGTTGCAGTATCCTTTTGTTCACCTTTTGAACGGATTGTGAAGAAGATGAATTTTGTAGTATGAGATACTACCTTGCGACACTGTTTAGGTGGAACAGTAGTCAGAACTACCACTAGTATTCTATAGAGATGACCCCCCAAAGAAACGATGACACTGTGGGGTCGAGACTCATAAACAACATGGTGCTTCCACGTATATGGTTGGCCCAAGAGAACATCATAGACATCCATTGGGGCAACATCACATAGTACCCAATCCTTGAAGGGATGGATGTCGTATGAAAATCGACACTGTTGGCTGACACAGAGATCTCGTCCCTGGCGAAGCCAACCAATGTTGTATGGATGTGGGTGTGGTTTTGTCGACAATCCCAACTGTTTGATGACCTTTGTTGAGATGAGGTTCTTCTGGCTTCCACTATCAACAATAAAATGTAGCGAGGTCCCCTTCACCCACATCTATGAATGAAAAAGGTGCTCCCCCTCTTCAAGATCTGTTGGTTCTTCTGGTTGAATTGTTGCGGTCGCGACAATAGCAGTGGGGTGTGCGTTGATGATCTGCCTTTTACCAGTATTTTCATAAACATATTCTTAATCAGGGTTTGGCTCCTTGTCTTTGATCTCGGCCACCAATGACTTTTTTGAGCGACATTCCTTGGTGTTGTGCTAGGGATTATTTTCGGCACGAAATGAGAGCAGAGATATAATAAAGTAATGTACAGAGATATCTCGGATATCCAATAATATAACAGAAATGTATCAGAGATGTAACCATAAAAACAAAGATACAATAATACACAATTTTCTATCAATGAGTGAAAATGTACAAAGACTGTAAAAATACAGACTGAAAGACTCGCTAGAATGGTGGCAGCTTATCTCTGAGAAGATATGTGTCTGCTACTCGCATTCACAAGAAGATGATTTTACAATGAGGCTCCAAAGGCCTTTCTATCATAAATAAAACCCAAAACCCTAACCCCAGAAGATGAAAAGCCAACATTTTTGTGGACCCCGTTTTGGGTAGTTTGGTGTATCAACTTCCCAGGGAAGTAACTTTGGCATATGATCTCTGTTTGGGGTGCATGATAGCTTGTTGGAAAGGTATCATCGAGGATATTCATTTAGGGGGATCAATTAGAGCCTTTGGATGTTATTAAGAATATCAATCCCAAAAATCCTTCATTTAGGCCCTCAAAATGGCTTCGGAAGTTAAAAACTGCTAAAAATAGTAAATTATCAAAATTGCTAGAAAACTGTTTTGAGTCAGTTGGAAAAGGTGGGTGGCCACCAATATCCACCTGGATCACCACCAAGATTTGAAGAAATCAATTTTTGAGTCTCCATTCCACACATCTCTCATCCTTGTCAAGGACTCCATATCCTGCCAAACCCGTCTTGAATAGTTACAATAGATTAATAGATGATTTATTGTTTCCTCCTTCATTTGGCATAAGGGACATATGTAGGGCTTGTGCTTATTCCTCTTTTGAAAAAACAGTCCCTAGTAAGGGGCTTTTTCATTATAGCCTTTGAGTGGAGCCCTAATTTTCCATAGTGGTTTCCACCACCATTGGATTTCTTCAAGCCTTTGATGGACAAACATAGCTTTATATCATATCTTAAAGGTGTAGAGTCACTCCTAGTGTTGGATACTTTGACTATATCAACTCATCCTTTGATTCCTTGATTCTAACATGGTTCACCTTAAGCTTTGGTATATAAGCTTCCCATAGTTCACCTTCATGGTCATACAACCCTAATAAATACATAGGCTTCACTCTTGTGACAATATGGAAGTAAACTTTAGATAGGTTGCTTGAGGCAAATTGTATATGCCCTTTTCATATCAAGTGATACTCAACCCATTAAGGAGATTGTATGCCTCACCACAGCCAACCCAAGGATCATATCCAACTCTTACCTTTTCCCCATTCCCAACCTTTCATACTAACCAATTCCCATTCAAACAAAAGGTCGAGGCAATGGCCTTCCATACCATTGATACATTGTGGATTTTTTAGTAGGGATTTCTAATCCATTCCTCAATTGTGGTAGGCTCTATAATGAATCGACTCCACCAACCCTTGTTTCATATTAGTCTCCACAAACACTTAGCTCCCAAGGCCTCTCCAAAATGTTGAATGTTCTTAAGCCCCCAACCACCTAAATATTTTGACTTTGCAATAGTTTTCCATTTAACCAAAGGAATACCCTCATTCTCCTTCTTCCATGACCATAAAAACATGAAACTAATCTTCCTAATTTTCTCTAGAACCCCTATAGGAATAAAGGCCAAGGCATTCTAATATACTGAGATGCCCTCCAACACATGTTTGATCAATCTAAGTTACCCACCCCTAGATAACCATCTATTGCATCAAAGATTGATTCTCCTTTCTACTTTAGCTATCAACCATTTCAAATGATTAATCCCATAGTCATTGAGCCCTTTTGGGTTTGAAAAAATTGAGGGCTAAGCCATTGATTAAGAATGCAAAGAAACTGAGGACAAATAACTCATTATCCAATTTACAAAGTGTACATTAAAACTAATGTGAATCAACATGATCATGAACTACATCCAACTTGCTCGATCATATGCTTTTGACAGATCTAATTTCAACAACATAGTTGTTCGTTTCTTAGTTTTAATTATGTTCATACCTTCTTGAGCAACTCCTCTTGCATCATGAATTTGCCTACCATACTACTCATTGGATATTGACTTAAATAGCAACATTTTGACCTTCAAAGCAATGATCTTCACAATTAAAGTTTGATAACCCTTCACATTAAAGTGACATCATGATAATGCAAAAATGAAATACATAACTCCTTTTATAACAATTTTTACTTTAACCAAGTTTGAAAGCTCCCTAAAATGAAATACATAATTGACCATCAATTAAATTAAAATGTTAATCCTTTCTCTAAAAAAATTTGAATTTTTTGTATTTTAATAAAACTCTGATTATAGAAACTTACAATATTTCTTTGGTCAAGTCGTCACACTATAAAAACACATATCTATGTTGTTAAAGTCACCTACATATAATGATATTCTTATCATCAGCCACTCAAGAGAATTCAAATTCAAATTTTCATGTTAATACAAGACCAAAGAGCTCATTTCATACCACTATATGACATTACAAGTACTTAAAAAAACAAGCATGAGATCCATTAATTAGGTTTAGATAGTGAACCTCATACAATGGACATTCATTAAAGTTACAACTTCACTAAGAAGGTTGAGTACCACATGTTGCCATTAGGGAATTCATGGGACACATGAAACACTCTCAACAAAGGTCTTGCCACCGAGAGATAAAAATCAAACGCTTACGTGGCATGGCAATAGGTAAGGATGCCACGTAGGCCCCCACCTATTAGATGAAAAATCAAAACAAAGAAAAGGGCCCCGTCCACTTCTACTCAAGCTTCTAAAAATAGATTCGCCTCACACACCTGTGCTCCGGGCAGGAATTTTGTACTTGATGCTTTTCCTTATCATGCACGCCGCGAGATTCTTTGTACGCGACAGATTCCCGGATCGAATCTCGCCAGCAACAGCATCCGCTTTGAGTTCGGCCGAAAGTGATCGTACGCATTCATGCGGAGGTGCGAATATTCCCTTCCCTGCCTTTTACTCGGGTATGCATTTACCTATGCGCACCATCCTATTCATTATTTTCATTTTTATATTTATTATTATTTTAATAAGAAATAACAAATGATATATTCTTTTATTTTTAAGCAATGAATTTGTGATTATCACAATGATTTGGGCTGGGATCAAACCGAAGAATAATAAAGAACATATACTAAAAACAAACAAGGAGAAAGAATAAAGAATATATTATAAATGCAAGCAATATATTCTTGTATATGTTATACATATGTTATTACATATATGTAATAACATATGTTATATGTTATTACATATATGTAATATCGAAATTTGTTTAAGTTTTTGTGGAATAATGGGTTTAAATGAATAATGAGTTCAAATATGTGAATTTTTCTTTTTGAAAAAGGAAGTGTCATATTAATGTATTTTTAAGGAAAATTTTGTAGAGAAATTTGAAGAATGCTTCTTCATATATTAATGATATTTTTAATAAATTTTTTGGTGTAGATTAGTGCCTTGAATTTAAAGGGATTAAAATTATGTACTTGTTGGCATGAAATTAGCTAAATGTTCAATAATAATGATAATAACTAGTTGAGTTAACCTTTTGGGATTTTTTCTCAAAAAAAAATTTGTGCAATTTTACCCTCGTCTTTCGAATATCCAGATCTGCCAACAATAATTGTCATTAGTAACCTCAAGGAACTAAACCAAATTTGACCTCGTGAACTATGGCCTCCCCATCAACAATATACCTTAAACAATAATTAAATCAATTAAACTACCCTTAAAACTTATAAAAAATTATATATATAATTTTTTATCTGCATTACCTTAAGCATTATAACAATTCTCTAAAATTTATATAAAAAAATTGCATGTTTTTATCTTCAGATTATCAAATTATGATGGTGTGAATGAGTAGGCATTGTGCCTTGTTTATTTTTAGGCTATGTCACGATGATGAAACCCAAAGGGATAGGGTGGATGTGTCCTTGCAAGGGGTTATATATATTAAATTTGGCACATTGTTTAGGGTTGAGTTTTAATAAATAGAGTTGTCTAAACGTTCTATTTTGGGTTTTTTATAATCATTTTTTCTGTTTGATTTTGTTCGAAATCCGGTGATGAATGGTTGGATATGCAGATTTGAGTGGCTAAGTTTGTATAATTTGAGTGCTCCAGGGTTTTTTCAGCATGTTGAATCCATTTATGCATTCAGAAAGGCAATTTAAACAACATAAAATAAAGATTTTGTCCAAATTTACATCGTCGGATTCCGACCAATTCCTACCAGAAAACCCAAAAGGTAGAACATTTAACTAACACCTTTAATAAATTATCAAATGTTTTTAAAAATATTTTTTTTAATATATATTAAATTTGGCACATTG
>SNQJ01S0055193.1:53060-97530 GCA_010110895.2 Picea sitchensis
TATGCCCCCAGCTTGAAAGCTAGTGGCTTAACTCTAGAATGATCATCAAAGGTTGGAGACATGCCCTCCAAGCTTCAATTCATTCACCGACTTTGAGGTTGTCACCAATTTCTCTACTAGATGGAGAAAAAGGATAAGAGTGGATGAAAAGAAGGTTCAAGAAAGGTGACTGTTTTAATTTTTAATGATCTTGACAAAGAAAAAGAATTATGCTCAGGACTACGGGTTCAATCCCCAGATTTCTGTTTCATTTTTTAACGAGCTTGCTACAAAGAGGAAAACTATGCTCAAAGCTTTTGTTTCATTTTTTAAAGAGCTTGATATAGAGAAGAAAAACTGTGCTCCTGACCTCTGTTTCATTTTTTAATGAGCTTGCTACAGAGAAGAGAAAACTATGCTCAAAGATTTTGTTTCATTTTTTAACGAGCTTTCTTACATAAAAAAGAAACTATGCTCGTGACCTCTGTTTCATTTTTTAACGAGCTTGCTACAGAGAAGAAAAATTGTTCTCATGGACTCTCCTTGATCATGGCTTCCAAGAGAATAACGCTCTGGAAGGACACCATGTCAAGGGACAAAACACGGTCATGGCTTCCAAGAGATCTTCACTGGATGGAAGAAAATCACTCTGGAAGGAACACATGTTGAGGGTCGCGACAGGGGTAAGGATATCAGGCTCCAATACCCCTACTGAAGAGATCACCATGTCAACTACCAGATCTAAATCATTGGAAGTTGAAGTCATGGGAGACAACGGAAAATCAACATCAAGAGGGAAGATAGAGTGTATATCTTCCTGAATTTCTTCACGAGGGGGAAGAAAAGAAGATCGATGATGGTTATCATCCTGAGGTAGCTCATCAATGCTCAACATTTACCTAATATATTCATCATAAGGAAAAATTGGGGAAATGTAGTCGATTGCAGATGACAAGGAATTTAACCACGATGGCATTGAGTAACTGTCAGATGCCAATATATGTTGGTCATCCAAAGAGGGGGAAGTGGATTGGACAGTAACATATGATGTTTTAGCTAGACTAAGTGGCATGGTGTCACCTAGCACATCGAATTCCAAGGGACTAGGTACAATTCAAGGGTCAAATGATTCCAAAGATTGATAATCCATGGTCAAAATCATATCGATGGTGGCAATATGATGTGTAGTCGGTGGAAGTGGTGTAGGGAAGGTACCCATAAGGCTAGAATCTTTCAACAAGCCAACACCAACGCTTTCATACGTGATCTTGTGATCTCCCAAGAAAGGAATATTTTTGGTAGCGGGATCACGAGCATCGGGTGTACATAAATCTAACTGATCGACAGTGACAATTTTTCCCTGATGAGGAAATTGTACACATCAAAACACCGACAAGGAAACGCCAGTCATAGCATAAAACCAACTTCTTCCAAGTAATAAGTTGTAATCGAGGGGAGCATCGACCACCTCAACATCAACAGTGATGGTTTTTCCACCCAACTGGACGGGCAGGGACTGTAAAAGCCCATGGGGATGAAAACCTCACCCATCGAATGCATGTAACATCGTTGGGGATTTTTTAAGTGCAGGTGATTTTAAACTTTTCCAACATGCTAAAGACATGACACAAGTAGAAGCTCCCTCATCCAAGATGGTTTGGTGAATTTGTTGATTGTGAACAACAACATCAATTTGGAAAGAAATATGGTGGGAGAGTCGACATGTATAATCATCCAGGTTAAACATGGTATGGTTGGATGACTCAGGCTCAACAACGCCAATAGCGACCAAGAGTGTTCTACATTGACTAGGGCAGTGTTGTAGAACTTCTAACACGGACATAGCACACGATACTTGAGCCAAATCTTCAACAATGTTGTAGTTTTCAGCGGCATGTGAACTAGGATTAAAGGTAGATTTATGGATATTTCTCTTAGGAGGGCATAAGATAGATTCGAACGCAGGTTTCTCAATCTGAAGTGGTCGAGACGGAGGATTAACTGATGGAGGACTAACAAAGGACATTGATGGATCTGGTAAAGTACTGGTACCGTTAGTGACTTTTCCCTTGTCAGGTTTAACTGGTGTGTCGTATGTCTTAGAGTGAGTGGTCAAATTAATCCCATTAAACATATAAATATATGCACTTTTCAAGGCATCATCATGAGGATGGCTAGAATTGCCCCCAGGAGAGGGGGTTTGAGCTACCATGGATTGCTGCTGTGGAAAAGGCTGAGTAAGCACAACGGGTTATGAATTTCCCTAGAAAATTTTGGTCACTTCATCGCGATGTGGATAGTCTCGAGTGTAGTGATCGTCACCACAAATGATACACGAGAATTTCAGTTTCCGTTGTGGTTTCTTTTCGGTAGCAGGTGTTTGAGCTTGATTTTTTGGTTATTCATTGTTATTGGTATTTTTTGATTTATTTTTTGCCTTCTTCTTACCTCTGGATTGTTGTGCAGGGGCAGATTGAACTGCATTCACCTAGAGATCTGAGTTTGAGGGGAGGTAGAGGAGAGTGTGGTCTACTAGGAAGTAGATTGAGTTTTGACGGAACTGATAACACCGTGCACATGTGATGAGGATGACGACTTAGATGGATTGGCATTAGCTCGAGTAACATTTGGAAGCAACTGATACAAAGTACAAGATTGTGAATAAACCAAATCTAAGTACTGATCCCAAGCAATGGTTTCTTCCTCAGTGACTGTGCCACCCATAGCGACATCATGAGCGATCGAGGGTAAAAGTGATTTAGTAAACCACTCCGCCAATAATAAGTCAGGAATGATTGCTTTAATCATCCTTCATTATCGTCTCCACTCATGAATATGGTCAGAGATATGCACAGAGTCAGTTTGACGAAGGGAGGTCAAGAGTTCAGTACCCATCTTGTAGTGAATAGGTAGTTGAAAGTGTGTGAGGAAAGACATGGAAAGGGAGTTGAAATCATGAAAAGAAACACGTGGTAGTTCAATATACCACTTTGCTGTAGAGCCTGTAAGTGTTCGCTGGAAAAAGACGAAAACATATAGAATCATCCATGAGGAAGTTTGATGAACACCACAAATGGAAAGTAATCACATGGTTATTTAGATCTTCTCCAGGTTTTCCGTCAAATTTTGGAATATCAGAAGGAAGTTTAGTTGGAATAACTGGCCAAACAGGTGAATGAAAAATAGGATCATTGGTTAACTGAGATAAGTCTGGGAGATCCAGAGTCGCAAGGAAAGGTAGTTGTCGATTAATTTGTGGATGATACTGGTGTGGCATAGGAACACTAGTAGGACCATAAACTGGGTTAGGTGGATAATTGTAACCAATAGGTCCTCCTACATACATTTTTTGGTGACCAGGATAAACAGGATTCGATGATGGCTGAGAAACATTTGTATAACCTGATGGGTTCTGAGCATTATAAGTTGGGTGATTTTCTTGCCCATAAGGAGGATAAACAATTTTCCCTTGAGTAGGGTAAGAAGTAGATCCCGGAGGCAGATACACATTAGGGGGAGGATAAACATTAGACCCTTGGGGAGGATAAGGTTGTTGTCCTTGAGGACTCCAAGTGGTGTTTGGGATGTTTCCCAGATAAGGTTGTCCATATGATGGTCTAGAAGGAACATGATTTGATACTCCTCCTTGTGGGTTATGATATGAGTGCCCCCTAATGTGGGGTTGGGTAAATGTGCGTCCCGAATATACTCCCCATGATTGTGAAGGGTTTCTAGCAAACGAAGGTTTCCCCCCTGCCAGTAGTGGATTAACGACCGAGGTATGACTGGAAAAGGGAGGTTTCCCTCCGAGAAGAACATGAAAAATGGGTTGTCCACCAAGAGGGGTAGGCCCGCCATAGGATGGTGGTCTTCCAGGAGGGATAGGTCCACTAGATGGTGGTTTACCTCCAGTCGGTTGTATTTGGCTGGCAAGGGTCTGCATTCTCTGGTGCAAAGATGTCCCAGCTAGATTGTGTGAAACATGTGGAGCTGTAGAGTGAAATTTTGTAAAAATGGGGGTAGGGATCGAAGTGCCTTGGGAATGAGTAGAGGTGATGAGTCCAACATTAGGATGGACTTGTGCTGACATGACAGTAGGGTTAATGACCTGGTTGATGGGGTGATTCATAGTTTGACCGGATGGTCCCATTTCAACAGGAGGTTCATGAGGATTAAAGGGTTGTCGAATGGATTCAAAATGCTCATAGAGATCGCATCGTCATGAATTCCTCCATACAGAATGATAAGGTGTGGGATTTGTATCTACTATAGTGGTAGGACGAACAAGACTCTTATACTCATCACCAAAGATTAGTTTTGTGGATCCCATGTATGTTTTGGTAAATTATTTCTTAGGTAACTGTGGGACCTCTTCATCTATGACGTTCCCAAGGGAGTTTAAACAAAGAAAAAGTGGTTTTAGAGGGGTTTCCGACACAGATGTAGTGCGAGGAGTGGGATTCTCAACCGTAACCAAAGCGCCTTCTTGATTGTCTAACGGAGGAGTAAAAACACTCCCAACGTCAGATTTATTTTCTACCTCTCCACGGTAGTTGTCTTCTGGAAGGTTAGGAGGTAAGGGTTAGTAGCCTTCCAGAGGTAGCCCTTGCATCCTACGCGATCGACAAAGACCTTTATCATCTACAGGCTTAATTTTGGAGAATAACAGTACACACTGAAAATCTAGGGCCAACTAACGAAAAGAAACAACATACACTAATAAAATCTAGGAATCAAAACCAAGCAAACAAAACTTCTCTCGATGATCATACTAGTTGGTGATGAAATCCAACGTCGCATGATCAAGTCAAGAAGGGGATAGGATATGGTGGAACAGTTACAATGGAGACCTACTTAACGAACTTTCACCTTGGTGCAAAATTCCACTCAGTAATTGTGGATTTACCCTCCAAGGAGACCGAGTGAGTTTGACCAGTGTCTGTTCTAGGTACACTGAGACTTCCCTTCACCGTCACCTCGTGTAAGTACCTAAAGATTATGGAAACTAAGGACACCAACTCGCAGTCAGCCCCTAGGTGGGTACAATTGACAGTCCGATCCGAACATATGGGCAGTATAACAAGTCTGAAATTAACTCGAGAGGCTCCCACACATAATCATGGGTATACCTTCAAGTGACACCCATAATACTATCTAACCACTACAAACAGTTGAACCACGGAGGGATAATCCCCATGATTCTCCCAAATGCGACCTTGTGTGTAACCCGTGTGTGAGAGGGGGATCCCAGAAAGCCTATATGATAATTGGATTTTCTCTCCCTATCACAAGATGCTAATGTTTGTTTTGAAAAACTTTGGAGAGTTGTACTCACAGCCTAATCTAAAGTGCTAGTCCTAGTCTAATGCTGGTGGAAGATTCTAAAAACAAAATGTTCCAGATAAATTTTAATTAACGATAATTTTACAGCGGTTCTTTACTCAAGGGTGTATGAAAGTGAAACTGATGGTATTGTGACTCAAATCCCAAAAAAAATGCACAAGAAAATGATAAACAGTCATGTCTTTTTTTGAATGCCTATTTAAGGGAAAGAGAGAAAGTTCTTTTCATTATCAAACACTAAGATGCAACATCCTCATACAATTATTTCTCAATCAAATCCAATGGAATACTAAAAAGTTTCAGAAATGCCTTCTAATATCCAAACCAATCAGTAAAATATGTCCTTTTGCTAATATGTGAATGATAATCAGATGTAAAACTTCTAATGTCAATCAGACTTCAGGATTAAACAATCAAAAGAAAACCTCACACAAACAAAAATACACTCTCGTCGCGAATAAACAAGAAAGACAAAGATAACCAAATTTGAAAACAAGAACCAAAAACCTCAAACAAAGAAAAATGACCTCAAATATCAAATGGAAAGGTTCACAGACCTTTGGATTTCCTCACAAAATCTTCCACTCAGTCAAAGAAATGAAGAGAAAACAACAAGTTAACTCTAGATCAACAAAGATAAAGAGCGACTTCAAGGAAAGGAAATAAAATGTCAAATTCCCAAACAAAAGAGGATCAATTCTTAGAAAACATGGTGTTGAAGTCCAAGACCAAGATGTACTGAGAGTATGAGACTCTGAGCAAGTGAAAAAAACAAAAACTGAACTCAAAAATTGAAAACCTAGAGGATTTCTCACAGAAAAGGGGTAGCGCTCTGGTGTAAAGGGCACTAGAGAATTCCAATGCTCTGTGTAAGACCACCAGGGAGTGTTAACGCTCTGATAGCAAGGGCAGGGGAGCGCTCTGCTTTAAAAGTTCAGAAAAATGCCCAGAAACTCAAAAAATCAAGAAAACTTAGTCAATTAGGGTGAATAAGATGAAATAAAAAGAAAATCAATCAGATATAAGAATCAAAAAGATAGTATCGAGAAGGTAAAATGAGTGGGAAAATATCCAAAATAAGATCTAGGAAAGGAAACAAAAATCAGAGCTCCTCCCCAGTGGAGTCGCCAATTTCTGTTACAGGTGAATCCTCCTGCGGACAAGCAAATTTCCTCTTGGTCTCTAGACTCCTAAGGCCAAGACAAAAAAGTGCTTAACATGGACACTGGCATCCTTTTATATCTAATCAAGCTAACATACGAAGGAGAAGAAGAAATATATGTACCTTGTTAACGACGTTTGTCCTTGCCAAGTCCAGGCTGAGCTTCGATCCTGAGCTCTCTGATAGGTCTTGTAGAACAAACAAACATACAATAGACCTCCTATTCTACTGATATTAGCTCAAATATAGATCTATCTACTGAAGACAAACTCATGTGGAACAAACATAAGTTTGAAAGAAACAGGCCAAGCATTGATATATTGATAAGAATAAGTAAAAGTACTTACAATCCTTTGATGAAGGTGCAACAACTTCTTCCAGTTCTCCTTGTCCAACCCCTTTGCTCAAGTAATCTACACTGATTTCTTTGATGACATCTCACTTATGATATCACAAGTTTTGCATCTCCATATATTTTCTGTTAATATGACTTATAGGATCATAAGTTTGGTATCAATCTCTAGTCTCTACTCCCACCATGAGGAGGCCTCCTTATATAACCTTGGAGAGGCCCAACCACTTGAGAGATATTTGGGATAAGTTGAGGATTCTTCTCCTTCATTTCAGGATATTCCCTAAGATCATGCCTCGACCTTCTATTCGAATCCAACCACCTCCAGAAATTGAGGGGATTCTTCCCTGTTTTAGCTCAACAAACCAAAAATCCACTCAGAAAAGGTAACGCTCCCCCAAAAGGATACACAGAGGGCTTGAGCGCTCCCCCAAAGAGGCCTAGGGAGCAGTGGCACTCCCTAACAGTGGGTATGGGAGCACTACCCTCCAAAATCCATTTTTGAGTGGTTTTTTCAGTGGAAAAAGGCTTGTACTCCTTGTCAACTGATTTCTCTTCTTCAAAACTAGTCTTTGAGGTGTCTTAAGTGTCTTTATGATGTCGTTAGAGGCATGACATAGGCAATATGGCAGCATGATGTTTGTGACACTTGCGACACTTGTGGTCAATATGTGACACTTGAGGACAAGATGCAACACTTACAACACTTGTAATGATGACACTTGCGACACTATTGAAGTGAGTAATTTTTATGTGTAACAAAGAGTTGGATCTATGTTGTTCTTCACAGAGAGCTCTTCAATCTGCTCAAATCTGTCTCCGAAAATGATGCCATTTATGTTGGCACTAGGAATCACCCTCAGACTATAGTGAGGATAAGCCCAGTACCCATCAGTTTATATGTCACAGGTAATTGAGTTTTGAGTGGTCAAATGGAGAAAACTGAATAATAATAGCATTCTAACTCATAAATATGGAGTAGCATGCACCAACCATTGAGGTATTAAATCAACTTCAGTCAATAAGTTGGAGTAAGAGTGATTAGGAGGAATATTTAGTGAGAAAGTTGTAGAGTTCTACTATGAACATCATATTTTCTAGCAGCCTAAGGAGGAAAAACTTAAACACAAGGTCCTCTTGGATTCAAATTTCAAGGAAGATAAAAGAAATCATAACAATACTATAATCAAACATTTATCATAATAAAGTTACAACAATCCATGTGAATCAATCAAACATGAACTCTCTCAGTATCAGAGGCAACTAAGATGGAAGAAAGTTGACTTAGATTAACCAAGATGTCTCAAAAACAAATACATAACCAGAGAACCAGTTGTTCTCAATCAAAATATTACAATATCAGGGAGCCTAGATCAACCATTTGACCATTAAAAAATATCAAAACTAAGTATATATACTCAAAATTGCTGCAACTACCAGGAATGTGATTATATCATTGCCTTCAAAGCCTTCATTTAGTGCCCGCTATGTCAGGTTGTGTAGAACTCATTATGTCAGACGTGAGCTAGGCATAGTTATGTGCTTTACAAGAAAAATTTCCCATAAGGAAGCTTCGGATCGTAAGTGTGCCTTCACGACCACTCTCAATCTACTTTCCATTTATTGAGTGAGTTTAACTTTCAACCACCAACTCTGTGTCCATTAAATGATATCTCCTCAGGATCGAGACCGGGCCAGGTAACCAAGGGATGACTACTTGTTGCAATTAAATGAGATGCTAAATGAACATACAAACATAGGGCCATTGGTTTGATCAAGATCTGTGGCTGGGACGATTATGATATTTGATATGCAGTCGTTGAAGTTTACCCATTCATCAATTCTGGGATACATAAGACCTTGCGTGGAGTTAGTGCCAAATTTGTCGCTTTAAGAGCCTTGGACGCGAAGTAGAGGATGAGCGCCCTGTGAATTTGGCCTTGCTCCAATGTGACCTTAGGTTGTGACCTGACGCCTTATCCCAAATGGTATCTCAGGATTTCATGCTTAGGGAGTCTTCACCTCCCCTACTCTAGATTTCTCGATGCCCAAGTCGGCAAAATCACCCTGCTTAGACTGATGGTCAGATATTTTTTGCAATCGACGGCTTCGATTGCTTCTTCAGAAATTCTAATCATTCATCTTCATGTAATGGGTACCAAACTTTCCTTCTGGAACCGCCTATCATAAGACCTTGGGCTGTGACCCTGGGCCCACTCTCTGAGTGCTTCGTGAACTCGCATTGTGGGAAACTTGTGCATTTCTTCCAGAAAACCTTCGATTCGCGAAACTGTGAATCCGCTGATCTATTGCCACGTGCCCTTCTAGATCAGACAGTCTAGCTTTACTTCTCACTCCATGCTTCGGGACTCCAGGACTTTGCAATGTTTCTCATTTTAAAACTACCGAAGTAAAACTCCCGGAGTGACAGATCTGATGATGTGTGGCTCTTATTGATCAATGTCTCAGATCTATTTCGGGCCTTCGGGACTTCAGCCTTTGACCATTGACTTCGAGCCTAGAAAGAGTCACTCCGAGTGTTGTGCTTTGCGCTCATGGCTGTGGCCTGCGGCCCTGGAAAAATTTATGTGATAACACCTTCTAGAAGGCTTCCCTATTCTTCGACATACATCACAGGATCTATAACATTCCTTAGTATCCTTATGTAAAGTGGGCCACCAAAGGTCAGCTCTGAGAACCTTATGCATTGTTGGCTTCCTTGAATAGTGTCCTCCTGCGATGCCTTCATGTGCCTCTGCAAGGATCAATGGTCTTTCTGACTCCATAACACATCTTCTTAAGATCTCATCTGGTCCCATCTTATATAACTGTCCAACTATAAGTTGAAAATATGAATCATGGACTACCAATTGTTTCTTCTAAAGAACTATATACTCGCGAGATGCCATTCCCGTGGACAGGAACTGGATTATCTCAATGAAGTGATCATCGATTTTCTGATAGATAACAACTGGGCATCTGGTAGTGTATCATCCAAACTGGTAGGTTCTTCACCATGTTCTAACCTGGATAAGTGGTCAGGTCCCTTACTCATTCTTCTTGGCTTGACCAAAATCTCAAAGTAATACTCTTGGAATAATAATAGCCATCTGCATATTCTTCCCCCCAACACTGGATTGTTGACTAAGTACTTCAATGAAGAATGATCGGTAAACATCTTAAAATGGCCTCCCAACAAGTAGTGTCTAAACTTCTACATTGCATATACCATAGCTAAGCCTTCTCTTTCAGTGGTAGTATAATTCATTTTAGATGTAGAAATATTCCGACTAGCAAAGGTTATAGGGTGGTCAATATCTCCTGCACCCGGTTGTGCTAAAACTTCTCCTAATGCAATGGATGAAGCATCGACATGAACATGGAATTCCTTACTCCAATATGGGAAAATCAAAATAGGCGCAATGACCATTTTCTGCTTTATTGTGTTACAACTCTGTTGGCATTCCTTTGTCCATTGAAACTTACTATCCTTCTTGAATATATTATCCATAGGTGTTGTTATCTATGCATACCCTTTGATAAACGTTTTGTAGTATCTTGTGTATCCCAATATAGTGTGCAACTGTCTAACTGAACTAGGAGAAGGTAGATCAATAGTGATATCAATCTTGGAGGGATCTACCAACAACCCATGTTTACACACAATGTGTCCTAACAATACTCCAAAAGGTGAAAAAAAAACACACTTCTTCAAATTCAGGGCAATCTGACATTGCCTGCACTTATCTAACATTAATCTCAAACATTCAATATGATCTTTCAGTAGACTAAAAATGGTCCAGTCATCAAAGTATGCCTCCAAAAACTTATGTAAAAATTCCTAAAATGCTTCAACCACCACCCTGGAGAAGATGGTTGGTGCATTCTTCAAACCAAAAGGCATCACTGTGTACTAAAAAGAACCCCATTCTGTTGCAAATGTAGTCTTATGTCTATCCTCCTTAGCAATTTTGATCTGGTGATAGCCTGAAAATCCATCTGTGAATGAGTAAACTTCCTGTCCTCCTACATTATCTAGAACTTCATCAGTAAAAGGTGTAGGGAATGGATCATGTAAACATGCATCATTCAATTTCCTTAGATCTACACAGATTCTGATTTCTCCTGACTTCTTATCTTAGACCATCATAGGGATGATCCATTTAGATTCTTCAATTGGTTCTATAATTCCTGCTTCCAACATTCTATCTAATTCAATCTTAATTTTCTGCTTGTACTTGGGATTCAGTCTATAAGGCCTCTGCTTAACATGCCTTTCATCTTCTTTCAAAGGGATCTTCATTTCTCCCATGGGCCCTTTAATTCCCTTCATGTCTGTGAACTTGGTTGGAAACAAACCCTGATACTCATGCAATAGTTCTGTTATATTATCAATAGTAGCATCATCCTAATAGTCTCCAACATTTGTTATCCTAGGTGTTTGCTCTGTTCCAATGTTAACTTTCTTAATTTTAATAGGCTTTCCAACAAAAGGTAATTCAATCCATGGTCCTTCTATATCTCTTTGTCCTTCAGTATCTAAAATTTTCACATTCCTTGGGTCACCATCCTCATCAAAATTAATATTATAACAACCCTGTAACCATTGAAGAGGCACAATTCATTCATCTTCTTCTTGTTTAAGAGGGCAGTTAGGTGCCTCCTCAAAGACTCTCTATCTTACAATTTGTAGCCTGATCTAATGTGGGGTACTGACTTTCAAATAGGAATGTAGCTACAAATTAATGGGTCATACCATACCAATTTGTAGTGACTAGGCGTGGTTCTTCTTGAAGATACTAGTTGATAGGCATAGTATCTAAGGTGTTAATGAACTTATGTACCCATTGTTATTTAGGAATGCTACTCCAGGCTTCCTCACAACTTCTCACATGATCCTTAGGAAAACTCTAACCTGTGTATCAAACTTCACAACCTTCAACTTGTTATGAAAAGTGCACTGTCAACAAGGTGCGACATTGTACCCACTCCACGATGTTTTTCTTATGTGTTCCCCACCATCCATCTGGTGTTGATTTCAAGGCTTCATCTAGTGCCAAAAACCTCTATTGTACTGGTACAATTTCCTCAAATTTAAATAAAAATGTCTCTAAATTGTTCAAGACATCAAATGTAGGAATATTACTTACTTCTGTGCCAATCCAACGAACTGCCTTAGTCAATCTAGCACACCTCTGCATAGAGACTTCATACATTATGTTCTGCCAATTTTCCAATGCCTCTTCTGAAGCTGAAGAGCATGCACTTTCACTTCGCCAACTTCGATTTCCATTTGATGTAGGATTAATATAATCTTGTTGTCCTACTGTCAGTTTATAGATGTTCTCTAGATCATAGGCGTGGTCTTCTTCTCTTACAGGTTTTGTGTATCTGTGACCTTCATCCAGATCAAGAGGTGCAATGACCCTAAGGCCATCACCTTCAAATGTCATTCTTCTCTTTTTTAGGTCAACAACAATCAAATTGTTGAAACCCCAATCAATACCCAACAACGTAGGATAAGGACAAATATCATCAACAATCTCAATCACTTTGAAGTCTGCAAATGCCCTCACTCCGTTGATGCCCACAGGGACATGCTCTAGTCTTCTGAAGGGGCTCACCGCCTGCTGATTAGCCATCTTGAGCCTAATAGGAGAGTAAATCAATATAGTTTTTCCCATCAATTCCCAAGTCTTCTTCATCATAACATTTACTTCTGATCCCAAGTCAAGGACCACATATTCCACATTGTAGTCTCCAATCTGAGCACTAAAGTGCAGTTCCTTGATTGTCCTTCTTTTTCTGGATACTTGATTCACAACTCTATTCAACAGGGGATCTACTCTTCCAATTTCATATTGTCTTATCAGGTGTTGTAGTTCCTGCACAACTCTTTCATCTTTAATCAAATTAATACTAGTATACAAGAAGTCCACAAGCTTGCTTACCTCTTTTCCTTGTCTAGGTGGGACAGACTAATGAAATGCTGGAGCCATTTCACATTCCCTTACTTTTGGGTTTCCCTAGATGAAGAAGCATGTTCTCCTACAAATTCTCTTCTTTATTCTTCAAAAGTATGCTTCTCTTTCCTTGGATCAAACAATGGCGCCTTCTCTGCAACTCTTCTGAACCCTGATCCATCTGTAGTCTTTCCTAGAGTCACCCTATATTATCCTGTGACAACAACTCCTCTAGTAATAAAAATGACTATGGGTTCCTCATCGTGAGGTTCAGCTGATATTATTTGGAATTCTTGGTTTCCACCTCGTCTTTCCTGAACTTTAGTTGACAATACTGGACAGTCTTCAATGACATGCTCAAATGAATTACAGTAGCCACAAGTAGTAAAAGGGTTCTGACAATCCCTTGCCAAATGACCTAGTTGGGCGCAGTTATAGAAAATAATATGGCCTCGATCTCGAACCATGCCTTCTCCTCGTCATCTTCCTATGAATCCACCATGAGGGTTGGAGTTTCCTCTTCCTAGGGAATTGAACTTCACAATGTTCCCTTCTTGTTGTAATTCTCCTAGAATTATATATGCATCCCTTGATCTTTCATGCATGAGGTCATAAGCCCTACAGTCCTTCTCATCATGCCCCACAGATTTTCAAAGTGTACAATAAAGATTGGTGGGTGTCTGGACATATTTTTGCATATAATAACATTCACCAAGGCGATGCCTATTTCTACATACCTCGTACCATGGTAAAGTAGCCTGCTTCAAAGGGTCAAGGACTCTAGAGTCCAAGTATTCATTAAATAAAGGACAATGCTCTTTTTCATGGCTCTCTTCTTTACATATGACACACCACATGTCTTCTCTTTTCTCCTTTCCTTTATCTTTCTTCATGTCTTCGACCTGTAAAGATAAGCTAGTTAATTGATTCAAAATATGACTCATAGCTAGACTGGATTCTCCTACAGGGGCTTCTTCTAGTTTCATGGCAATATCTAATGCCTCATCCTATGAAGCGACCTTCTGTTGCATCAAAGGAAATATAATGTGTGGTAGGAGGGAAACGATGAACCATTCCTTGTGTTGTTCATCTGGAATCTGAAAACTTAAATGGCCTGTCAATGTTTAAACCTATGATCAAATTCCCAAACAGGTTCAGTCACCTTTTGCTTGATTTCCTTCAACTTTGTAATGCATTGCGACTCCGACTTAGGCTTCTTGAAATCTGTGCTCCACACAGTATTAATGTCATTTAGCAGTTTATGTTGTACAGATCCTGTAACAAACTTCATATACCAACTCAATGCACAATCCCTCAGGGTAGTACTAAATCAATCTCTCTTAACAGCTTTGTCGGTGACTTGCTTAATGCTCCATACAGCTTCGCATAAGAACTAGTGCTGGTCAAGATCCTCAGATCCATATCCTCTAAAAATGGGTAACCTCATTTCATCTACCATGGATATTCCTTGGTTTCTCAACTAAGTATGTACTAAACTGCTTGTAACAGTACTTTGAGTGCTTTGGTTGCTCTGGTTACTCTGATTACTTAATGTTGCTAAAACAATAGTAGGAGTAGTAATACTTACTTCGATAGTAGGCACATTACCTGAAGTTTCTGGTTCTTCTTGGCGAATTTCCTCAGTCTCTACTTCCTCTTCCCTTGTGAACTCTGAGTAATCTTCGTCTGATCTCCCTACTTCTTCTCCACTATAGAAATCTTCGTCTTGTGATAATGGCCTGTAACTCTTCTTAAATAGGTTTGCAAGAGGAACCTCTCTGAATGATCTCCCACTACACGTGTGTCCATCCTCTGCGTCACTGTCACTGTATGAATTCTTGAACATTAGCTTTAAAATCCAACCGATTACTGTATCTTTAAGATATTCTTCTCATGCAACAACATATTAATCTTCATCTTCAAAAAGCATAGAAACTTTCCTGTAGGCCCCTTGAAGAAATACCTCTCTTCTTGACTATATGATTCTACTCTATCAATAGAAAACTCAGTAATGTACCCTCCAATAGTACTGTCAAACCAGAGATCCACTACCCAAGACACAACATTGTTGAATTTATTAACTTTCTTGATCAACGTCATTGTCCAAACCATAGGTGGTCTAGGTTTGATTTCAAACTGAGTGTCTGCTAGTCTGGCTAGCCACTCGTACAACTCCTTATGAACTCCTACAAAGAAAATCTCGTGCACACCAGTAAATATATACCTCCCCAACCAGTCCTCTGTACTAATGTTAAGGTTCTTGTTCTGAGCTACGATGAAGTCCCTTTCTTGTTCTTCTATCCAATTTTGAATCTCTATCTTTGATGGAAACCACCTTGACGTTCCCTCAAGAAGATCTCGGTCCCAGAAATGGAACCATTTGTTGGCATAGGGGCAGACCCAAGGTTCAACTCTAACAGCTCACCAAGAAACCCTAACTATTAGCCCTTTCGACAACACATGTGAAGCAGATGAAGTCTCACCGGAAGTAGCAATAGGGGGGTTGCAGGAGACAGGTGTCTACAACCACAAGAAGTGAAAGATGATTTATGTAACATCCTTTTGTTACTGTAACGCTCTGATACCATACTGTAACACCCTTTTGTTACTGTAACGATCTGATACCATACTATAACACTCTTTCATTTGAAGTTATAACACCCCCTTTCCATCAGCCGGGCAGGTGCTACTTCGTGGAATAACAATCTCATACTTAATTATATATATATGACATGCATTTAAGAAAATGAAACATATTTAAACTCAGAGTAACATAAGAATTACTGCTAACACAAATATTCCATGGCATTAACAATAATTCATTTGCACAACATAATACATGATAAAATATAAGCATCACAGGCATGCAAAACATAACATTTAACATAAGCTGATACTTATCTTGAAACTGTGGTAATTCCACCAACCAGATGCAGGCCTTCCACGAACCTCCCAGCTTTAGACTGCACTGCTCATCAAGCTCAGCAGTAGGTCACCCCCGAGCTGGGACTAAGCTCCACCCCAAGGCAAGGAATCCTAGGCTAGGCTAAGGTTACAGGGAAAAAACACAGTCACAAGGAAGGAATTCTCTCCCAGGAACCACTCATACTCACTGCCCACAGACTCTCCTTCCCCACATGCCTGTTCCACCCCAAGATTATACACCTTCTCTGTCACCTAGACAGTCCTTCGGCTGCTAACCTCCCTTGCCTTGGGTTTCAGCAACAGACCAGACCGGAAGTCTTTGATCTTTGTGGCAGCTACAGGGTTTCTTCCAGAAGTTCTCTCCTTCCTATGTGCACTCTCTCACCTGGAGAGAGAGTCACTCATAGGACAAGAAACCTATTCTTACAACTTCAATCACCTCTCTCACCTAGAGAGAGTGTTGTACAAACTGGCCAACAAGCCACACACAATCCAACACTGCATGGCCACATCAGCCCACAGGGAAAACAAACACGGGCTTTCCAATAGGCTTAGCAATGACAGGATGGTCTCGCGGTTATGGATTGGGGACAGAGATTCCACTCATAGGCTCGATCTACTCAGATAGAGGGTGCATCAGCTTTTCCAGAAATCAACACAGGCTATCCCCGAAATCAACACACAGACTTCTCAAGGATGCGTGATGAGTTTTCCACGCAGGGGTAGATTCAGACTCCACGGTTAACAACAGGATATACCAACTATCTCAGAACAAATACATGCCTTTCTCCTAGTTTAGAGGATGCACGAGGGTATCTCTGCAGGGGTCGGACGGTTCACACTCAGGTAGTCCAGGGTCGAATGGAGGAAGAACCCCCAACACAGCTTATCTCAGCCATTTTATTTGCATGCGCCTGGGTTGACACTTGTCACCCATGTAACTGCATGCCTTCCTTCAACATGCGTTCCTTCCATTTGGACGTTTCTTCTCCTTCCAAAAAGAACTTAGGATTAAACATATTATTCACATGTCTTTTGGAATAATATTAAAATATTATTCCCCAAGGACTTAAGTCCCTAGGCTCAACACTTAGCCCCTAGGCTCCACACTTAGCCCCCTTTTCCCACCTTCCAGCCCCTAATCCCTTGCCCACTCTATGGAATCTTAGTTCCCCATCACTCATTCATTGTGGTCGGTCTGCACGCGGCGATGTTATATTTTATTATTGTTCCACATAAATATAGGTACAAAATCAGGCTCTTGGCCTTCCACACTTAGGCTCTCTAGCCTAACAATCATATAAGCCCACTAGCTTATATAAACTCGGCTCACCAGCCTATAAAACATATTTACAATTCATTTCATAAACAATATTTACAATAGGGCTCGACCTTGGGGACATTACAATCCCCCTCCCCTTATTTCTGCACTATCCTCAGTGCAATTTTACACTACATTTGCAAGCTTTTCGAAATTTCAAAAAGATGCGAGTACTCTGCCCACATAACATCTTCATTCTCCCATGTCATGTCCTCGAGACCGTACCAGGTCCACTGGACCTTTACAAGATCTATGGCTCGATTATGGAGCTGTTTGCTTTTCCTGTCCAATATGTGCACAGGATGCACTTGTAGGACACCTTCTGGTTCCACCTGAATCACATTCCAATTGATAGCATGATTAGCATCAGGTATATATTTCTTAAGCAGTGAAACATGAAACACATTATGTACAGTCATAGATGCAGGTAATGCAAGCATGTATGCAACTGGCCCAATCCTTTTCGGGATTTCAAAAGGCCCACAGTATCTTGCTGCCAACTTGGTGCAACTTCCCAGCTTCAGGAAACTCCTGTTAGTTTTCACTTTCAGGAAAACATGATCACCCACTTTGAATTCTCTATGGGTTCTGTTCTTATCAAAAATAACTTTTCTGCCTGTCCTGGGCAGCTTTCAAATTCTGTTTAATTCTATTTAATTCTTATCATTTGGTCTTCCATCTCTTTGAGCAACTCTGGCCCAACTACTACTCTATCAGCTAGATTATCCCAACTCACTGGAGTGTTTCTCTTTCTTCCATAAAGTGCTTCAAATGGGCTCATCTTCAACAATGCATGATACCCATTATTGTAGGCGAATTCTACCAAATGCAGGTAGTCTTCCCATCTTGATGGTTTGTCCATCACGTACATTCTCAGCATGTTCTCTATTACTCTATTCACCCTCTCTGTCTGTCCATCAGACTCGGAATGATACTGTAAATTCTGAACTTGTACAATGTGTACTATAAACAGATATTCAGAAAAAAATAGAAAAGATACAATGGCAAATGCAAACATTACACAGAGATTTTTCCCCTGTAAACCCAAACCGAGAAAACCAACATATATTATATTCATACATTGTGTTACATTGTTTACAATACAATATACATATAGGAGCCAGTGGCATCCAAAACCCTAACCAAATGACCTGGATTAGTCCAAAACCCTAATTCCTTAACTAGAAATAGAAACCATCGGAAAAAACCATGTGCCGAAAAAACCACCTAAATACATGACACGTTTCTCGAGGCATAATTTTTTTTTCCGGGGGCTCTACCCCCCTGCACCCCCTAAGGGGGGGCCTAGCGCCCCCCCCTCTAATCCCCCTGTGCACCCAGCACATATGATCAGACACTACTACTCATGCAAAGAATATAACACTTGCCCAACAGATACGCTATACTAAAATTCAGATTTGTTTCGAATCCTTTGAACAGTCCTTTCCAGAAATTCGAGGTGAATTTTGGGTCCCTATAAGACACAATCATCTTAGGAATTCCATGCAAGCGTGCCACTTCTTGTAAGAAGATATCAGCAACATCTGTTTCCCTGTGAGTATTTTTCAGTGGAATAAAATGGGTAGCTTTTGTAAGCTTGTCCACCACCACCATGATCGAATCATGTTGCTTGCTCATTCTAGGAAATCATGTAATAAAATCCATCGTCACCACTTCCCACTTTCACTCAGGAATGGGTACAGTCTACAGAAACCCTGCTGGGTGCCTATGCTCAGCCTTAACTTTCTGGCACTCCATACATCTAGTGATGTATTCAGCGATCTCTCTCTTCATACCCGACCAAAAATAATGGCTCTTGACTACTGCCACAGTCTTCTGATATCCTGGATGTCCAACATAAGTCACTTTATGCATTTCTTTTAGAATCACAAGTCTCAAATCCTGGACATTGGGTACATACTCTCTGTTTTTGTACAGAAGTATTCCATTAGTTTCCAAGGTGTAATTTTCCTCTTTCTGTGGCCTTTCACTCTATTGTAGCTTTGCTACCAAATCTCTGTACTGCAAATCTGCATTTGTAGCTTCCAAAACTCTATATTTAATATCAATCATGTATATGCTAATGGCTGAAGTATGTAAGTCATGCACTTTTCTGCTGAGTGCGTCAGCCACCTTGTTTTCCTTCCCCTTGATATGCTTGATATCAAAGTCGTATTCGCACAGAAATTCCAGCCACCTACTTTGTCTAGCGTTTAAGGTTGGCTGCTCAAAAAAATATTTCAGACCATTGTGGTCTGTTCTCAATTCAAATCTTCTTCCCATGAGGTAATGTCTCCATTTCCTCAGAGCGTGGATGATTGCTACCAACTCCAAATCATGAGTGGCGTGATTCTTTTCATGCTCTTTCAATTTCCTGGACTCATAACAGATTACAAATCCATCTTGGCTGAGAACTCCTCCCAAACCTTCCATACATGCATCTGTGCACACCATGAAATCCATATTTGGATTTGCAATTCTCAGGATTGGAGCACTGGTTAATAGCTGCTTCAATCATTCAAAAATCTCTTCACAGTCTTCAGTCCACTGAAACTTTTTCTCCTTCCTTTGCAAGGAAGTGATAGGGTAAGCTATCTTTGAGAACCCTGTGATAAACCTTCTATAATAGCCTTCCAGACCCATAAAGGATCTAACTTCTGTCACATTCCTTGGCGCTGACCATTCTCATATGGCCTCAACCTTTTTAGGATCCATAGCGATCCATTCTTTTGAAATAATATGTCCCAAGTAATGGACATGTCTTTGATAAAATGAGCATTTGCTCAACTTGGCATATAGTTGGTGTTCTCTCAACACTTGCAGCACCATCCTCAGGTGTTGTTCATGCTCTTCCTATGACTTGGAATACACCAAGATGTCATCCAGGAAGACTATGAAAAACTTGTCTAAATAGTTCCTGAATTCACCATTCATCACTGTCTAAATAGTTCCTGAATAGTGGTGTCATTTTGACTGTCCAAACGACACCACTGTGAACTCGTAATGACCATACCTCATTCTAAAGGTAGTCTTGCTGATATCCTCTTCCTTTATTCTTACCTGGTGATATATTGATCTGAGATCTATCTTCGAAAATATTTTCGCACCCTTCAACTGATCGAAAATATGATCAATCCTCGGCAGAGGATACTTGTTCTTGACAGTTACCTTGTTCAACTGCCAGAAATCAATGCAAAGCCTCAATGTCCCATCCTTCTTCTTCACGAATAGGACCGAGGCACGCCAAGGTGACATGCTGGGGTGAATGTACCCCTTCTTCAGAATCTCTTTGAGCTACAATTGCAACTCTTTCAGCTCTTGCGTACTCATTTTATAAGGAGCTTTTGACATCGGAGCTGCTTTAGGCATCAAATTTATAGAAAAATCGATGTCTCTCTTGGGAGGTAGTCCAAGTACCTCCTGAAATACATCCTTGAACTCTATGAGTACGTCATGGTCTCCAATTCTTGAGACTTCATCCCTGGATGCTTCCTCCACATGGGCTGCAAATAATTGATAGCCTTTCCTGTAACACTTCTTTAGCTACATGGCTGAGATTTCTCTAACAACCACAACTCTGGGAATTCCTTGGACTATTTTCCGATTTCCCTCCTCATCCAGGCATGTAAACCTCTTGTTATGATAGTCCAGGAGGGCATGGTGTTGGTCCAACCAGTCCATCCCAATTAAGCAGTCATAGGAGCCTAAAGGCATAACATTCAATTCAGCCTTTGTGCTCAATCCATTTAGGTCTATCGAACATGATTTAACCAATTCAGTGACCTTCCTCTTGGTTCTTGTAGCCAACTATACTAACCAATACCTTTCATGTTTGCTTCTTGATAAGTACAAACTTTCCACCACCCTAGGATCTACATAACTATGGCTAGCCTCGGAATCAATTAAAATAATAAATGGTCAGTTGTTGATCATACCTTCCACTTCAATCATGTGCGATTGAAATTCTTCTTGCTTGTTGTCTAGGGCTGCGTAGATCCTTGGCCTCTTTCTACCCATATCCTCCACTATTTCAGCTTGCTCAACATTGTGGACGGTTCTCACTTTATCTTTTCTGTGGGGGCAGTCTCGGTACCTATGGTTTCCTTTACAACCCCAACACTCCATAGGTGGCGGTCTGGGCATTTGTTCACCCACTTCATCCTTCCTAGGCTCTCTGAAAGATGATTGTCCTTGAGGACTGTTTCTGAAAAAGGGAGGCTTGTTTCCTTTCTACCTCTGCTCTTTCCTGAACTTCATCTGATCATCCCAAGCCTTCTGAAAAGTAGGCCTTTCTCTTTGTTGTTCACATAAGCATTTTTCCCTTCTTATTGTTTCTTCCATAGTCTTAGGATCATCATACTGAATCTTGTCACCAATAGAAGGTGGAAGTCCACTCAAATATCTCTGAATTTTGACAGCCTCATCTTTGATGAATGAAACATACTTCAGTAGTTCCAAAAACCTTCATTCGTATTTATTGATGGTCATGCTGCCCAACTTGAGTTCAAAGAACTCCTTCATATTTTTGTCATAGTACCTTTTGATTAGGTATTTCTTCTCGAAATACCTCATGAACTCCTTCCAAGTGATATCTTTCTCACTAATGTGTTGTACCTACACAAACTGATCCCACCACATGGATGCTTTTCCTTTCAATTGATACATCGCAATTCTTCCTTCTGCATGAGAGGAATAATTCTGCAATTAGAAATATTTCCTCATGCCAAGAAACCATGTTTCGACATATTCCTCCTTCTTATGTTCTCCATCAAACGTTGGAGGCTTGATCTTGTTCATATCCCCTTTCAATTCATCCACTCCAAATCTTCGGTGTTTTCTGGTAGTGGATGGGCTTGAACTACTACATGCCTCTCTACTGGAATGCTTTGGGGAGAGATGATGATGTCTGCTACCACTCCTCAATCTTCTTCTTCTCTCAGGGGTCCTGTGACTCTCTGTCTTGCTTGAGCCAATCCTCTTCTCCAACTTCCTTTCTATTCTTTCCAGGTTCTTCAACATTTTTAAGTTGAATTCTCCCTGCTGATCCCTGACCCTCATGATTTTTTGGCTATCATCTCAGCGAGCTTGGGCATCTTTCTTTAATATTTCATTGAGTTTCATCATATGTCCTTCCTTATCCATCTCTTTTCCATTCCCATTATAGTTTGATCCTTCGACTCCCAAGTTGACATCCCTTCCTACCCTTTCGTCCTCTGTTTCATAGGCAATTTGTATCTTTTCCATTTCTATACTCAGCGTAGATTCACGGTTGACCTGACACTCGTTGAACTCTGCACACACAATGTGCAATCAACTAAAGTTTGTCAGGCCCTTAAACCTTCAAGAAACTTAAAACACTCATAAACCAACATGAATAAGAAAAACATTTTGATTCCATTAAGTTTTATGAGCTCTGTTTGGCTCTACAAATTTTGGGACTTTTGGTTTCGGGGTCTCGGTCCACGAGACTCTTATACTTGCTTTCGGGTGATATCTCCCTCTTTCTCCTTACCCTCGTAAGCAAAGGCACCTTTCACAACTTCGTGATCTCGCGAGTTCACGAGTCGAAGACCCTCGACTCTTCTTCCTCCAAACGTCGATACCCGAGATGTGATACGGGTATGGCTCCCTCCTCGCTAGTTCCTGCAACATATAACCGTAGGCTAGGGCTAAGTGCTAACACCTCTCGCAACTCTCGACTTCGCGATTTGGAGTGTTGAGCTCTCATGCTCCTCCTTTGCGAATCCCAAAATCTCGATTTACTTTACCCTCTGGGCCCACATAGCACAACTGTCTCCACATCTACAGTGGCTAGTGGCACCCTTAGGAGAGTCCACGTTATCTATGGTGACATCATCAGGTCCCACCATGCTCACTTTTCTTTCATCCCATTGGCACATTGTACACACCCATGTGTCCACGTCCATCCCAAGTGAAATCCAATGATTAGACCTTTCTCAAATCTACGGCACAGATCCTTTCAGCATTTCGGGGTTTCGGGCATCGAGAGTTCATGCATCCACATCTCTCAAACTTTTTTTTGCCAAAATCCTAAAATTATTTTCTATCCCTCCACTTGATACAAAGGTCAAGTTCCTATCTTACGATCTAGAAGTGTAGATCGTTTCAGAATTTAGGGTTTCGCTATTTCGCGACTTGCGAAAACAAGGTTCTTCCCTTTTGGTTTCCTGGGTGTTGAAATGTCATCCGAAAGCCACGTGTTCCCCCCGATGGACGGTCCCGATGAATTCAGGGTTTTGCGTATCACAATTTCCATGTTCCCATGCAACTCCAAAGGGTTTTTAAACCCTGCGCAAGTTTTCTAGATTTGATGGTCACGAGGGTTCTCCTTTCCCCTGAACAGATCCTATGGCTCCAACACTTCTGGTGTGGATTCCTCTCTCCCTATGGCCAGATACCACATCAGTTGCGGTTTCATAACACCACTACACCTCCTGAGCTTGGTAACATGGTCAAGTAACTCCTTGACATTCAGGCGCATTCAAAGGTCTGAAATTGGTCCTCCAGACACAATTTCTCCTCAAACCCTCGGTCCGAAGACCACTCAACTGGACCATCTAGGCTCAACGTTGAAACCTTGGATCTGATACCATACTGTAACACCCTTTTGTTACTGTAATGCTCTGATACCATAATGTAACACAATTTTGTTACTGTAACGCTCTGATACCATACTGTAACACTCTTTCATTTGAAGTTGTAACACCCCCTTTCCATCAGTCGAGCAGGCGCTACTTCGCGGAATAACAATCTCACACTTAATTATATATATATGACATGCATTTAAGAAAATGAAACATATTTAAACTCAGAGTAACATAAGAATTACTGCTAATACAAATATTCCTTGGCATTAACAATAATTCATCTGCACAACAGAATACATGATAAAATATAAGCATCACAGGCATGCAAAACATAACAATTAACATAAGATGACACTTATCTTGAAACTATGGTAATTCCACCAACCAGGTGTAGGCCTTCCACAAACCTCCCATCCTTAGACCGTGCTGCTCATCAAGCTCAGTAGTAGGTCACCCCCAAGCTGGGACTAAGCTCCACCCCAAGGAAAGGAATCCTAGGCTAGGCTGAGGTTACAGGGAAAACACACAGTCACAAGGAAGGAATTATCTCCTAGGAACCACTCATACTCAGTGCCCAGAGACTATCCTTCCCCACATGCCTATTCTACCCCAGGAGTATACACCTTCTCTGTCACTTGGACAATTTTTTGGCTGCTAACCTCTCTTGCCTTAGGTTTCAACAACAGACCAGACCGGAAGTCTCCGAGCTCTGTGGCAGCTACAGGGTTCCTTCCAGGAGTTCTCTCCTTCCTCTGCACACTCTCTCACCTGGAGAGAGAGTCGCTCACAGGCCAAGAAACCTATTCTTCCAACTTCAATCACCTCTCTCACCTAGAGAGAGTGTTGTACAAACTGGCCAACAAGCCATATTGAGTCCAGCACTGCGTGGCCACATCAGCCCACGGGGAAAATAGACATGGGCTTTCCAGCAGGCTTAGTAATGATAGGATGGTCTCACGGTTATGCCTTGGGGACAGAGATTCCACTCACAGGCTCGATCTGCTTAGACAGAGGGTGCATCGACTTTTCCAGAAATCAACACAGGCTATCCTCAAAATCAACACATAGACTTCTCAGGGATGCGTGATGAATTTTCCATGTAGGGGTAGATTCAGACTCCATGGTTCACAACAAGATGTACCGGCTATCTCAAAACAAATACAGGCCTTTCTCCCGATTTATAGGATGCATGAGGGTATCTCTACAGGGGTCATATGGTTCACACTCAGAAAGTCCAAGGTCGAATGGAGGAAGAACCCCCAACACGACTTATCTCAGCCATTTTATTTGCATGTGCTTGGGTTGACACTTTTCACCCATGCAACTGCATGCCTTCCTTCAGCACGCGTTCCTTCCATTTGGACGTTGCTTCTCCTTCCAAAAAGAACTTAGGATTAAACATATTATTCACATGTCTTTTGGAATAATATTAAAATATTATTCCCCAAGGACTTAAGTCCCTAGGCTCAATACTTAGCCCCTAGGCTCCACACTTATCCCCCTTTTCCCACCTTCCAGCCCCTAATCCTTTTCCCACTCTGTGGAAGCTTAGTCCCCCATCACTCATTCATCATGGTCGGTCTGCACACGACGGTGTTATATTTTATTACTATTCCGCATAAATATAGGTACAAAATTAGGCTCTTGGCCTTCAACACTTAGGCTCTTTGGCCTAACAATCACATAATCCCACTAGCTTATATAAACTCGGATCACCAGCCTATAAAGCATATTTACAATTCATTTCATAAACAAGATTTACAATAGGGCTTGGCCTTGGGGACATTACAATTTCAGAATAACAACGCAAGATAACTTAGGGATTCTTAACAATATTATGCTTAGCTTCACGAAGTTAGTTATATCTTATTATCTTCAACATGAACAATAACAATGCAATAAAAATATAACGTATAGAAAATAAGACATCATCAACCACATAGAAAAATGAGATTTTACGTGGTTCACCCTCTCCCTAGGGCTACGTTCACATAACTATGTTTATTGATAAAGTGGATGAAAATACACATTTGTATCTATGTATGCAGCTGCATATCCTTCTCTCTCTCTCTCCTCTTTATCCCCCAACCCTGTGCATCCAACTGCAGAGTAGATCGTCACACCTAGCTTAAGACCCCAAAATACAAGAATGCTCTTACTGTTGATTAAGGTTGGTTGTCATTGATGTCAACCCTTGAAGAAATCCCCGTAGCACAAAGGTTTGGGTAATGGACACAAGATTGTTTGATGTAAAGATGACTCATTATTGTTTTGTCATGGTTGATAAGAAGTAAATATGGATGAACTCCAAAGTGGTCCCCTTATGGTGAAATCCCTCACGGGAAGATGCTTTGTGGAGTGAGAGAACCCATGATTAATTCTAGAATAATGAGATGAAGGACAATGAATTTGTCAGTGAAACTATCCTAGATGGATAGTTCTTGTCATGCCATTTCTGGTGGTATGTGGAATGTCACATAACTCCTCACGGTTAGAGAGTTATGACCATATGAAGTTGGAGAACCCCTCATGAGTCTTATAGAAGACCCCAAGGGTCAAAGTGCTTTGTAAACGAATTTATTTTAAATGAAGAAGCCCTAAAATAAGGAAAGTGTAATGCTACATGAAGATATAAATAAGAGGCAAAGCTCACTCATTAAGTACACACTTGTACATTTTGTATATCTATTTTCTTGTGTAAAGCTTCTTGTAAATACTTGTGGATACATCTGAAGTGGCGAATGTTTGAGGTAGCAAAAAGGATTGACGAAGAAATTCTCGGATTCACATAAAACCCTATTTTCTGAGGCATACATGGACTGTCTGCATATAGGGTGCGTATACATTGAAGGTATACGTGAACTGGTTGTGTATAGGGTGAGTATGTACATGGGTTGACTGTGTAAAGGGTGAGTACATGTTGATAAAGCCAGGAAACTTGAAAATATGAAGGTGTAGAGGTTAAATATTCTGAGATCAAGATCCCATGAAGGTTTAGAGTGCTCAACTACATTAGATCCATCCATTGGTTCAAAAGGTATGTCTTATTTCTATGAATAGTTGGATTTTGATGTATGCATGAGGAATGGTAATGGAGATTTGAGGATTCTCCTTAAAGAGACTAGTGGTTACATGGGATCTTCTGTATAAGTCAGATCTACAGAAATACAATGTTTGTATATTTATCATTGATACTTCTTGTTGAGGCACATCTTGTAATTCTTAGCATATGGCTAAGAGTTTTTATGGTACATGGTTGAGATATTGTATTTATTGATGTATTGAGAAATTGAATATCAGAAAGGGGTTGATGACTAAGATCATGTGAGGGATATCATACTTGTTCATGATTACACATACCTATATGGCACATGACTAGAGAGAGACATACTTGCTTTGAGTAGAGGTTATGTATTTGGATGCATGCACAGGGTACAGTTACAGTCTAGATACAGTGACACGTTACAGATCTATGTGAAAGAAGTTACATAGGGTCAAAAGTTTTCAAGTGAAAGCAAAACCCTAGTTTCATAAGGCATAAGTAGGCTGCATAACAGACAGGGCACGTACATACGTGGGTTGTATCACTACAAGTCGCGTATTTGTTGTATTTTTGTAGATACATGTTTAGTTTAGGTACGGTTTGATTACAGGGAAGTTGTACAGATTGGATACAGGGCAGTGGTACATGTTGATACAGTTGTACAATAGTATATCTCACAGTGATAGGTTGATAGTGGTTCCATCATTCTACTTCTACTTTAGGGTGGTTGGACGAGGAAAGGATAGGTGGTTGCAGCCACCTTCCAGTTGTAGCCAGAGAACATAGGGGGTTGTAGCCTCCTTCTGGTTGTATCTAGATAATTGGAGAGTTGGATCTTCCTTCAGGTTGTATCCTGAGAAACCAGGGGGTTGGAGCCTCCTTCTAGTAGCAGCTGGAAAACAAAGGAAGTTGGTGCTTCCAATGAATGTAATTCTTGAAGACATATAAGAAAAAACATTCTGTGGTTTTCTCCTGATTTGGGTTTCCACGTAAAACACTGGTGTACTATGTATGTGTGTGATTTTTTATTTTTTATTTCTCATTATTGGATAATAATTCTACATTGATATAAAATTTGAAGAAAAAAGATTATAATTACGCTATTACTGATTCACCCGCCCCTCTCAGTAATCCAACAATTGGTATCAGAGAAGGTTCCTTCAGAAATCAGTTTAACCACTGAAAGATAGATCATGGATAGTACCAACTCGTATAAAAATGGAATACCGTAGTTTGATGGACAAAAGTATTCTTTTTGGAGAATAACGATGAAGACATGTATATAGGCACAGGGATTTCAAGTTTGGCAATCAATTGTAGATGGATACACAACACCAGCATTTCCACCAACAAATGACAAAGTAGTGAAACCCGATGAGAATAATTCCAAAGCCAAAAATTCACTTTTGAATGGTCTCAGTGATACGATATTCACTAAAGTTGCACATTGTAAATCTGCTACAGAGATTTGGGACAAGCTTCGAAATATTTATGAAGGATATTCAAAAGTCAAAGCAACAAGGCTTCAAACTTACAGAGGTCAGTTCGAACAACTAAAAATGAAGGAAGATGAAGATATCACACCCTACTTTTTACGAGTCGATGAAACAGTGAATTTAATCATAGGATTGGGAGAAGAAATCGAAGAATCTGTAATTGTTCAAAAGGTACTAAGATCTCTTCCTATGAGGCTCAACCCTAAGATATCAACACTATAAGAAATATCGGATCTAAACTCAATAATCATGGATGAATTGCATTGAATCTTCATAACATATGAGATGAGAACTAACCAAGAAAATCCAGATGTAAAAGAAGTAGCCTTCAAAGCATCCAAAAGATCAAAGAAAAAGAAAAAGGAACAAGACGAATATAGTAGTAGCAACGATGTCTCAGAATATGATGAAGAAGTGGCCAACTTCATCAAAAGACTGAACAAGGGAACCAATGGTAGGTATAGAGGTAATCTTCCTTTAATTTTTTTTAATTGTGATGGTATTGGTCATTTTGCTAACAAATGACCTCATAAGAAAAAGAGAAATGATGAAGGTTACTCAAAAAGAAAACACACATATAAAGGAAAAAAATATACAAAGAAATATTTCAAGAAAATTTTATGCATCAAAGAAGACATCTCATCATTAGATGAAGATGAAGTCAGTGACAGTGATACAGGAAGAGTTCTATTCATGGCAGTAAAAGACTCTAACAAAGAAGACTCCGAAGAAGAATATGAAGAATCCGAAGAAGAAGTAGAAGAAGAAATTGAAGAGGGAGAAGTTGTCTTTTGAGAATAATTAATGTGTGCCATAGAAGTTATCAGAAGAGAAAAGAAGAAGAACAAGAAACTACAAGCAGAACTAGACATACAGGAAGACACTCAAGAACTAGAAAAAATGATCACAAAATTGAAAGTTCAAATAGAAGAAGATAAAAGAATTTAACAAGCACTCAAATAATAGCTAGAAGAAAAGGACATGATCATCAGAAACTTGGACGCAGAGATTGTCACATTAAGAAAGGATATTCAAAAGAAAAATATGCAAAATAGCTCAAAAGTTTTGGATGACATTATCAACAGTCACAAATCTCACCTCGACAAGTCTGGACTTGGATACAATCAAACAAAAAATGGATCAAGCTCCAAAACAAGAGAGCAAGAAACAAATCCAAAAAGCTATGCAGAAACAATCAAAGGGAACAAGAAGATATATAAGGAAGATTACAGGGACACTCCTCCACCAAGAAAATTTAGATTTCAGAATAAACAACAGACATATATGCCTCAAGAAGAAGAAGGATTCATAAGAGCACTTTCTTTCAGAAGATCTTCAACTCCCAGGTATCAAACTATATTTTTTGGTTTATGTTATGCATGTAATAATTTTGGACATAAAGCTATAAATTGCAGAGCTAACAACAGGAACAATAACAACTTTGAGAGTCATATACAAAGGGGTTATTCAAGAAGACCTAGTGAAACACAAAGAATAATTTACAAAAGGTTTGAATCCTTGAGCACTGAAGTGGAATGTTACAAATGTAACAACTTTGGACACATGGCCCAAGATTGCAGAATGACATTCCCTTCTAAAGAACCTCAACAGAATAACAAC
This sequence comes from Picea sitchensis, assembly GCA_010110895.2. NCBI lineage: Eukaryota > Viridiplantae > Streptophyta > Pinopsida > Pinales > Pinaceae > Picea > Picea sitchensis. Next base: position 82,873 of record SNQJ01S0055193.1, read on the forward strand.
AGTCATAGACAAGAACCTCAGAACATGACATGGATAAGAAAGCAAGATCAGTATAGCAATGAAGAATGCATAGTCGCTCTACAAGCTAAGTAGAAGAAACATGGTTGGTATGTTGATAGTGGGTGTTCAAAACACATGACAGGTGATAAAGATAAATTTCTTACATTACAAATAGAAAGAAATGGACTAGTCTCCTTCATAAATGATAATTCATCCAAAATTATTGGAGAAGGCACAATCCGAATTGGGAACAAGAATGAAAAGGCACAAAACGTTCTACTGGTAGAATATATGAAACATAATCTTCTAAGTGTGAGTCAAATGTTTGACCAAGGTCATAAAGTTACTTTCTATTCACAAAAGTGTGAGATAAGAAAAGAAGGTTCAGGGAAATTGGTTGGTATAGCTGCAATAAATTCAAACAACATATATGTGTTAAGTGAAATTGAAAATGATATGGATTGAAGAATCAAATGCTTGAGATGTGATAATGGAGGAGAGTTCACTTCAACAGAATTTATGGACTACTGTAGCAGTCATGGAATAAAAAGGCAATTCTTCATTGCTAGGACACCTCAACATAATGGAGTTATTGAAAGAAAGAACAGGACAATACAGGAAATGGCTCAAACAATGATAATGGATTCCAAATTGATAGATATATTTTGGACACAGGCAGTGCATACAACAGTTCACATTTAAAACATAGTAATGCTAAAAAACAACATTGATAAAACTCCCTACGAGCTATAGAAAGGAAGACCAACAAATGTGAAACACTTCAGAGTTTTTGGAAGAAAATGCTACATCAAAAGAGAATATGGTATAATGGGAAAGTTTGACTCTCGTGTGGACAAAGGAATACTTGTTGGTTACTCAAGTACAAGGAGAACATACAAGTGTTACAATCTAAGATTAAACAAAGTTGTGGAAAGAATCAACGTAACAATTGATGAAACATGCAAACCATAATCAAAGGAAGAAGAAAACAAATCAATAGAACAACTTTTCGAAGAAGAAAATGAAAAAGAAGTAGAAGAGGAAAATGAAGAGAATCTGACAGAAGCAGAAGAGAAAGTTTAGAAAGTGTCTCCAAATACACCCAATAAACGAGTACACAAGAATCATCCTTCAGATCAAATTATTGGGAACAAAGATGCAAAAGTTGAGACTAGAAGAAAAATACGTTCACTAGAACAAACACACCTGACACTCTTATCTACAATTTAACCAAACTGTTTTGAAGAAGCCAACAAGGATGAATTTTGGAATAAGGCCATGGATGAAGAATTGGATCAAACACAGAAAAATGACACTTTGGAATTGGTTCCAAGACCAAAGAATAAGAATGTGATCGACACAAAATGATTTTTCAGGGATAAATTGAATGAATATGGACAAGTGACAAGGAACAAAGCTAGATTGGTACGTAAAGGATATGCATTGATTGAAGGAATCGACTTTGAAGAGACTTTTGCCCCAGTTTCCAGAATGGAAGCAATCCGTTTGATTTTAGCTTAGGCATGCTCTAAAAATGTTAAAGTATATCAGATGGACATAAAATCGGATTTTTTGAATGGGGAACTTGAAGAAGAAGTCTACATTGAAAAACCAGAAGGATTTTAGTTGTCAGAGAACACAAATTATGTGTGTAAATTAAAGAAGGCCTTGTATGGTCTAAAATAGGCTCCTAGACAATGGTACTCTAGATTGGATAAGTATCTGCAATAGGAAGGGTTCAGAAAAGGAAGTGCAGACAAAAACCTCTACATCAAGGTAAGTCAAGGTAATATTTTATTAATTGAAGTTTATGTTGATGATATTATTTTTGGTAGTGATGATGAAAGGTTAAGCTAGAAATTTGCAAAATATATACAAAATGAATTTGAAATGTCGTTACTTGGAGAACTATCCTTCTTTATGGGACTTGAAATACGTCAAAGCAAGCAAGGAATTTTTATTTCTCAAACCAAGTATATCATAGAAATGCTAAAGAAGTTCGAAATGGAAGACTGCAAACCAGTTATCACTCCCATGCAAACCAGTTGCAAGTTGAGAAAAGATGATAATTCGAAGTCTACAGATCAGAGGAAATACAGGTCAATGATTGGTAGCCTACTATATGTGACAACATCCAGACCAGATGTAATGCAGGAAGTTGGAAAAGTGACACGATTTCAAGCAGCACCAAAGGAATCACATGTATTAGCAGTGAAGAGGATTTTCAAATATCTCAAAGGAACATAAGAGTTTGGATTATGGTATTCAAAAGGAAAGGATTTATCACTTATTGCCTACACAGATGCAGATTGGGCAGGTTGTATTGATGATTGATGAAGCACCAGTGGAGCAACGTTCTACTTGGGTGAGTGTTTAGTATCATGGCTAAGCAATAAACAATCATCGATATCTTTATTTATAGTCGAGGCAGAGTATATTGCAGCAACATCATGTTGTATACAAGTTCTTTGGATGAAACAAACTTTGACAGATATATAGGTTGAGTATGATGATCCCATTCCTATCTATTGTGATAATACAAGCACCATCTGTATCTCAAAAAACCTGATGATGCACTCTAAGATGAAGAACATTCCAATCAAGTATCATTTTCTATAGGAGAAGATTGCAGAAAAGAATATCAAAGTTGAGTATGTGGGCACAAAATAACAAGTGGCATATATCTTTACAAAACCACTTCCACGGGAAGCCTTTGAATATCTTCGCCAAAGACTTGGAGTTATTTCTACTCCAAAATGAATGATTTTTGAATTCTTTTTGAATGCTTATCTTATATGTCTTAGATTTACACGAGGAAGCAACACAAGAGGACAATTCAGTCAAGGGGAGTAGCCCCAGATGGAAAGATACCTTTTTCATTGATGACAAAGGGGGAGAGATCTATCAGATGCAGAGGACAAAGGCATGGTTCCAAGGGGAGCAGATTTATCAAATGTAGAGGATAGAGGCATGGTTCGAGGGGGAGCAGATTTATTAGATGCAGAGGACAGAGGCATGGTTCCATGGGGAGCAGATTTATCAGACGTAGAGGACAGAGGCATGGTTCCAGGGGGAGCATGAGTGATATAATTTTAGTGTTGCATTAGAGTGTTTCCATCAATGCCAAAGGGGGAGATTATTGATTAAGGTTGGTTGTCATTGATGTCAACCCTTGAAGAAAGCCCCGTAGCACAAAAGTTTGGGTAATGGACCCAAGATTGTTTGATGTAAAGATGACTCATTATTGGTCTGTCATGGTTGATAAGAAGTAAATATGGATGAACTCCAAAGTGGTCCCCTTATGGTGAAATCCCTCATGGGAAGATACTTTGTGGAGTGAGAGAACCCATGCTTAATTATGGAATAATGAGATGAAGGATAGTGAATTTTTCAGTGAAACTATCCTAGATGGATAGTGCTTGTCATGCCATTTTTGGTGGTATGTGGAATGTCACATAACTCCTCACGGTTAGAGAGTTATGACCATATGAAGTTGGAGAACCCCTCATGAGTCTTATAGAAGCCCCCAAGGGTCAAAGTGCTTTGCAAAATAATTTATTTTAAATGAAGAATCCCTAAAATAAGGAAAGTGTAATGCTACATGAAGATATAAATAAGAGGCAAAGCTCACTCATTAAGTACACACTTGTACATTTTGTATATCTATTTTCTTGTGTAAAGCTTCTTGTAAATACTTGTGGATACATATGAAGTGGCGGATGTCTGAGGTAGCACGAAGGGTTGATGGTGAAATTATTGGATTCACAGAAAACCCTATTTTCTGAGGCATACGTGGGTTGCCTATGTATAGGGTGTGTATACATTAATGGTATATGTGGACTGGATTTGTATAGGGTGAGTATGTATGTCGACTGACTGTGTATAGGGTGAGTACATGTTGATAAAGCCATGAAACTTGAGAAGATGAAGGTGCAGAGGTTCTAGATTCTGAGATCAAGCTCACGGGAAGGTCTAGAGTGCTCAGATACATCAGATCCATCCATTGGTTCAAAAGGTATGTCTTATTTCTATGAATAGTTGGATTTTGATGTATGCATGAGGAATGACAATGGAGATTTGAGGATTCTCCCTAGAGAGACTAGTGGCTACATGGGATATTTTGTATAATTCAGATCTTTAGAAATACAGTGCTAGTATATTTATCATTGATACTTCTTGTTGAGGCACATCTTGTATTTCTTGGCATATGGCTAAGAGTTTTTATGGTACATGGTTGAGATCTTGTATTTATTGATGTATTGAGATATTTAATATCAGAAAGGGGTTGATGACTAAGATCATGTGAAGGATATTATACTTGTTAATGATTTCACATACCTATATGGCACATGCCTAGAGAGAGACATACTTTCCTTGAGTAGAGGTTATGTATGAGGATGCATGCACAGGGTACAGTTACAGTCTGGATACAGTGACAGGTTACAGATCTATGTGAAAGAAATTATAGAGGGTCAAAATTTTTCAAGTGAAAGGAAACCCTAGTTTCAAAAGGCATACATAGGCTGCATAGCAGATAGGGCACGTACATACATGGGCTGCATCACTACATGTCCCGCATCTATTGTATTTTTGTAGATACATGTTCAGTTAAGGTATGGTTTGATTACAGGGGAGTTGTATAGATTGGATACAGGGAAGTGGTACAGGTTGATATAATTGTACAACAGTATATCTCACAGTGAGAGGTTGACAGTGGTTCCATCATTCTACTTCTACTTCAGAGCAGTTGGACAGGGCAAGGATAGGTGGTTGTAGCCACCTTCCGGTTGTAGTTGGAGAACATAGGGGGTTGTAGCCTCTTTCTGGTTGTAGCCAGAGAATTGGGAAGTTAGAGCTTCCCTCATGTTGTAGCCTGAGAAACTAGGGGGTTGGAGCCTCCTTCCAGTTGCAGCTGGAAAATAAAGGAAGTTGGTGCTTTCAATGATTGTAATTCTTCAAGACATATAAGAAAAATAATTCTATGGTTTTCTCCCGATTTGGGTTTCCACGTAAAAAACTGGTGTACTGTGTATGTGTGTGATTGTTTATTTCTTATTGTTCATTATTGGATAATAATTCTACATTGATATAACATTTGAAGAAAAAATATTATAATTACGCTATTACTGATTCACCCCCCCCCCTCTCAGTAATCCAACACTTACAACAAAAACACTTCTACCTCTCCAAACATCATCATCCTCTCGCTCTCTCTTATAGTCATCTATTTATCATTTCATGACTCTTAGAAAACCCTAGACTGAAGACTATGTGCCAAAACCCTAGGTCCACATAATCCTCATTTTAAGGACTTCACCAACCTGTTCTTCCTTGTTCTCCATGAGGTGCTCCAAAGAACCCATTAATGTCTTCTTCCACTTGTTGAATTGTCCATGATTCATCTTCCTTTCTGTTTTGTCTTCCTTGATCTTATCCTTTAACAAATTGCTTTTCCTTACTTCAGTCCTTCTTTTCTGCTTCTTTAACCACTTCAACCCTTCCTCGCTTTGTGTGCCTTCCATGCACTTCATACTTTGTCTTTCTTGTTCCTTAATATTTTCTTTCTTCCCTAATACATGATCAAGGGCCAACAAGTGTCGAGTTGAAGGAATGAAATATATATTGTTGGCCTTAGTGTAATTCGATGGGGGGATCACTCATTCGAGGATTGTATAGATGAATTTCCTCTGCAAAGAATACATATTTTGCTGTAACTTATTGTACTTTGCTTAACCTTGTGCTTGGGAAGGATTGTTTACTATCGAAGAGGTGGGTAGTCAGGCCCGTGAGCATTTTCTCTAGGTGAGAGTTTTCTACGAATTGTTCCCTAGTGCGCTGGGCATTAGATACAGGGATATGAGACTTCTTTTTCGGCCTATTGTTGAAGCCCCAGAAGGGAAGTGGGGCAGACGAAGGACTATTGAGCATAGAAGGGGCACACTTCCTGGGGTGGGATAGTCATGTGGGGAATGAGGAACTATAGGCTAGTTGCAGCAGTCGATACCTTGGAACAAGTCTTTTGATGAGTATCAGACCATAGCTTGGTGATAGGAACCCTTTTTCCTGTGGAGTTTAATACCAATTCGGGGGTGACCTATCGTTGAAAGATTATGACTAACAAAGTTTATGGCTAGAAGGAATGTCCGAGTCCTGCACACAGTTGGTGACTTTTTATAAGATATAAGTCTCCTTCATAGGATTGTTCAATTACTATGTGATCTAATGTTATATTCTAAATGGGTTTATCTTCTAAATGAATTTGCATCTGCCTATTGTGGTTAACTCTGTGCAATGTGTGTGTGTTTCTTATTCCTGTATGATGCGACATATGTGGGCGTGATAGTTATAAGTGTTTCTTGTTAGCTGCATGTATGATATATATATATATATATAGGTTCTCATGAGAAGTATGACAATTATTAATAATTTCTATAATTTAAACTATGTGGTATGATTAGAAGATTCCAAGGCATGGTATGATTCGCCTAGTGCGTTGTGAAGCAGTCTGCGCGCACAAAGGTGATAGAATATCTGTGCATCATTGGATTGATTGAGTGTGCAATAGTGTTAGGTGTGTGTAGAGCATTACGCACACAACAATATATATATATATATATATATATTGTGTGTGTGTATTGAAGGGCTAAAGAACGCAGAGGATTTGTGACATTTGTTTCACGGTTATGATTGTATTAAAACAAGTGTACTCATAGAGTGAGTATAGGTGCATTACCTTAAGGTTGTGCATAGTAATCCAGTCTACTTGTACAGGAAGCGTTATAAGTAGTATCCGCGCATTAGGAATTTTGAAGTAGCATTGTCCAATAGTGAGATTTCGATGCTACAAAGAATATCCTAGAGGTTGAAGTTGAGATTGTGTGACATGGCCCAACTTGGAAGGCTAGGGACATAACATTTTGGTATCAGAGAAATTGGTTCAACACTGGACTTGTGTGGGCCATAGATTAGCGTGAAATAGACGTGTGCATTAAGCATTGGTGTTGCGCAATGCAAAATTTATTTTGCATTGAAAACCATTGGTGCGGGGTATATAATTGTGATGCACACAAAAAAACAATGTGAGGGTGTGCACTCTAGAGTTTGGATGTTAAAAATCATCCAAAGTAAAAATAAAAGAAAGGATTTTGACAAATTGTGCATAGATTTCATAAAATTGTCACAATAATTAGTCTAACGAATCATGTTGACTACACTTTTTGTAGAATTAACAACAATTAGTTCAGGGCAAGATCAACCTAGAGATTAAAAGAATGACAAGTGCACATAGTACCTATCATCGGGATGAAGAAATGGAAAGGTTGTACATTGGTATGGGTGTTGAAGGTACATAATCCAATCGACATAGGGAAGGCTTAGAAGAGAGCATGAACTTGGTAGAGACCATAAAATTTTGCAAAAGGATGTCCAAAGTTATAAAGTCAATAACGAAGGGCTTATGAAATATAAGGAGGAACAAGAAGGATTCAACATCAATTTGCTACAAAGCTTGGACATAGTTGAGAAAAACATGGATAAGGAGACAGATACAAGTAGGTTAGTAAGACACAGATCTCATGATGAGAGAAGAAAAAAAATGTGATGACAAGCATCTCCATCACTCTCCAATATATTCAGTTGGGAGAGCATGCAGTAGTTTAAGTCCATCTCCTATCAAAAAGCATAAGAGAAGGACTGGGGCGGATGAGCTACAAGGGGAAATGAATAAGATCAAGCCTCCTACCTTATATGGTGAGCATAAGAAGGATGTGGATGCATAAACTTGGATTTTGCGTATGAGGAAATACTTCCTGCTACATAATTACTCCTCGCAAGTAGAAGAGAAAATTTCCATTTATCAGCTCAAGGGGAAAGCATCAATGTGGTGGGATCAATATGTACAAGTGCAACAAATTGATGAGAAGAAGGTTACTTAGTGGGAATTCAAGCGTTATTTTGAAAATAAATATTTAACCAAGTGCTACTATGATAGGAAAATGAAGGAGTTCTTTGAACTCAATATTCAGAGCATGAACATAAATGAATACAAAACAAGATTTTTAGAGATGCTAAAATATGTGACTTTTATCAAGGATAAAAAGGTGAATATTCAAAGTTACCTGAGTGGGATGTTATAATTTATTAGCGATAAGATACAATATTATGATCTCAAGACATTGGAAGAAATGATAAGGAGAGATAAATGTCTCTATGTTCAGTAAAGGGGAAGACGAACTTTCCAAAAGGCTTGGGACGACAAAAATAAAATCAAGGTGGAATAGAGGAATAAGGGGACTAGGCCCCCATTTTTCATAAATACTACACAAGGAAAACCAATTTCCAAGGAACCCAGAATGATGGAGGCAATGGAAACCAAGCCAAGGCAAAAATCAATGAAGTGTTGGGGTTGCGATGGAAATCATATGTTTAGATATTTCCCTCAAAGAGGTGAAAAGGTGAGGACTATACACAGTGTACGACAAGATATGACAGTTGAAGACATGCATAGAAGTGTACCTAGAATTTAAGCATCCATGGTGTTAGCACTGAGAGTCACCCTTAGACTGCTAGAGGATAATCCCAGTACCCATTTTATTTAAATGATTAAAACAAGTAATACTTGGTGGATCAACAAGAAAAGAGTAAAAGGGAGGGCATCAGAGTGCTTTCAAATACATTCTATTAGGCATGGAGTCATAACATTCTGCAAATCACAGGCAATCTGTCTGCCTACCAGACAAAAGGCTTATGCAAAGATGGATAGAAGAATAGAAGGTAAACAAAAATAATAATATCCACATAACATCGATCCTTTCTATAATATAGATTAAAGAGTGCTTGAACAATAATCTATGATTAACAATCAATTACCACAAATCCTTTGCAACTCATGAATCCATTAACCAAAGACAACTTTTGATCTTCAAAATCTGTAAATATTACTCAAGAAAGATGATAAGAAAGAATGGAAACAAGAGAAAAACAGTGTGGTATCACAACTTTCATGAATCTCTAATGGAAGAAAATGCCTACAACACATGCCCTCATGCTTGCAAATGAGAAACTCAACTGCTCCTCTAGCTCTCTCCTCTCTTGGATCATGAATCCAACCATTTTCTCATAAAAAACCCTTTCATTTATAGTGAATAATATATATATATATATATATATATATATATATATATATATATAACCTAAGAAGTTATAAACCAAGGAGTTACATAGGATCCTCTTCCATTTAGGGGTCTTGTTACAAAAGATTCTAGCAAAAGCCTAACAAAATCCTATTTTTTAGGATTTTGCCTATTGTGATAAATGCCTCTTGAAACATGTCATCTTGATTGATTTGGAGATGGAACACATGTCCCTCATATCAAAATAAATCCTAGGATACCATTCAAACTATCCTTCATAGCTGACATCCTTCCCACAGCTCGAATTGGTCGGACTATTAGAGTTTGCAACGCTTGCGATAACATGTGCTACGAACTTTCCTGTAGGTGATGTTTTTATCTTTTCTCAAAAAATACGTACCGATTCGGGTTGAGGTTTTGTTAGCAAGTCAAACACATCATGTTCTTCCTCCACACAAAATTTCAGAGGAACCTAGATGGGAATTCAAAATTTATGAGCAACAATGTCCTCTGGTGTGTGCTAATTTCTTAAAAACTGTCAAAAATACCAGTTCAAAGCGCCGTCGCTGCGAAATTTCCTGTAGCAACCTATTTTATTTTTTCAAAGCTTCAACACCTAAAAACTTATGTCAGGAGTCCAAAAATGCTCCAAAACTCCATTATATTGATATATAATCATTTAAGGATGAATTTGAAAGTATGCAAAAGATGAAAGTTTCAGTAGTCCTAGAACAGAGTGTTTGCAGCACAGTTCACAGAGCCAATATGAAAACCAGAAAAACCCCTTTCTCAAACCTCAAACATGATGAACACTCTCATGGAGTACCAGGTGGATCTAGGTTTTATGCTGACATATTTGAATTATCATAGAGGTGCCTGCAATCTATCCAACCTCCAACTCTCTCCTTCATCCAGTTCTCAGTGCCTATCACTAGTTCGTAGCGCCTAATTCAAACAAGATTTGCACGCTTTGAGGAGACTATTAGGATGTACAAAGACCTGATCCATGAAATGATTTTAAAAATAGGCTCTGGAAACAATGAAATCCCTTAGCATGACAAAAAGGTAATGATGGCAATGAATGAATGGAGCACTTGAGTACACTGCGAACTCTCCTAGTGAGTTCGCAGCACATACAATTGTCTTTAAATTGACATTTAAACATATGGATGATGAAAACGATAACCTTTTATACAACTGAGAGGTGACATGTCATGGTAATGATGTAAGGATCAAAGGTGTGACTCAAAAACAAAACCCAAAGTGGTTCCTTTTTACCCCTACAATTCTATGTGCTAACACCTGGACAATAAGCAACTGAGTTTCAGATGCACATGATCAAGGTGGATGGTAAGATTAATGACCAATCCATTGCTATTTTAATTGAATTAGGAGTTAGTCATAGTTATCTATATCCTAAGATGGTGGAAAGTTTCCAATTTTCGAGAACCAAACTTAGAAAACCTTAGTTGTTGCAGTTAGCTATAGGAGCAAAAAGGAAAATTAATGAGATGGTTAAGGCATGTCCAATGGAGATTAATGGACTGTGCACAAATTTTAATTTGAATGTCATACATTTGGGTTTGTATGACTGCCTCATTGATATGGATTGGTTGGACAAGCACCATGTTGTCTTGGAATGTTACAATAAGGCATTCACTTGTTTGGATGAGGAAGGGAACTTAAGATCAATTCAAGGAATTCCAAGAGATGTAACTATCAGAGAAGTTTCATCCTTGACATTGAAGAAAATATACAGAAAATGATGTCAAGTATTTGTAGCACACATGGAGGAGGAACTTGTGGATAAAGTGTCGAGTGTTGAAGACTGTGTAATACTAAAGGAATTTGAGGATGTCTTTAAATAGATATCAGGGTTGCCATCGAAAAGAGATATTGAATTCTCAATAAATCTAATGTCAGGAGAAACACCTATATCCAAGACTCCTTATAAAATGAGTATGCCAAAATTGAAGGTGTTGATGATGCAATTTGAAGAGATTCTAAAGAAGGGGTATATAGGCCCAAGTCTGTCACCTTGGGGTGCATAATTTTTTTTCATGAAGAAGAAGGATGGTATGCTAAGACTTTGTATCGACTTCATGAAGTTGAACAAGGTAACGATAAAGAAAAAGTATCCTTTTCCAAGGATAGATGACCTCTTTGATCAACTACGAGGCACACAAATATTTTCAAAGATTGATCTCAGATATGGATATCACCGGGTGAGAATTAAGGAAGAAGACATCAGTCAGATTTCCTTTAGAACAAGGTATGGTTATTACAAGTTTACAGTGGTGCCATTTGGGTTGTCATATGCACTGACTGTCTTCGTGTGTTTAATGAATGGATTTTTCAGAAGTTATTTAGATAAGCTTGTCATTGTATTTTTGGATGACATACTTATTTAATCTAATTATGAAGAAGAGAATGAGCACCACTCGAGGATGGTATTACAGGTATTGATGGAGCATCAACTTTATGCAAATTTGAGAAAGTGTTCATTTTACTAGAGGAAGATTCATTACTTGGGTCATATCATTTCAGAGGAAGGAATAGTTGTGGACCAAATGAAGATAAAATCCATTGAGGAATGACCAACGCCAAGAAATGTCACCGAAGTTAGATCCTTTATGGGACTAGCAAGGTACTATAGAAGGTTTATTGAAGGATTCTCAAAGATTGTGCATCCAATCACTTCCCTGTAGAGGAAAGGTGCATGATTTGAGTGGACTTTGGTTTGTGCAAGGATTTTTCAATACTTGAAGAGTTTGTTGACAAGTGTGCTAGTTTTGAGAATTGTTGATTCTGATGTAGACTTCGTTGTGTGCATGGATGCATGCAAGGAAGGAATTAGTGGAATCCTGAGTCAAAATGGACATGTGGTATGCTACGAATCAAGGAAGTTGAAAGAGCATGAAAGAATCTATGCTACTCATGATTTAGAATTGGAAACTATAGTGCATGCCTTGAATATGTGGAAGAATTATCTCATGGGTAAAATATTTGAGCCGAGAACAAACCATTGTGGTCTGAAATATTTGTTTGGAAAACCAAGTTTGAATGTCAGACAAAGTAGGTGGTTAGAGTTCCTCAATGAGTATTTTTGGGTTATTTTTGTTACTTGGGTGAGAAAAACGAGGTCCCTTAACTATCTAGTTACGCTAGCAAGAAAACAAAAAAGTTAGTTCGTTGATTAGTGGTTCAACTAAATTGAAAACAAGAAATGAAAAATAAAGAAATAAAACTAATTTAAGCATGTAAAAACTCAAATTGATGCAAGAAAGAGACACAAGGAATAACTACGAAATGAGATTGATCTTCGAATTGAAAACACCTAGGAGAAATATGGGAACTTATGAGTCCCTTCTTCCTCCTTGGGAAGGCTCTTAAGTCCCCAAATACAAAGCTTTCTCTCTTCTAACAATGGCTCGAAATGAAAACACAATGGTGAAGAATTGATAGTTGAACTTCTCAAGAGGAGAGAGGTGCAACACTTTCTATGAATGTTCAAATATTTCTAGGAGAAAAATGGCTTTCAAAGAAAAATTGAACATCATAACAATACTCAAATTGCTTCCCCTTTCTTTGCATACAATGGCCCTCTATTTATAGGAGGATGGCAAGTTTTTTCCAAACTAGTTTCAAATGTGAATGGGAGGACTTTGGAGGTACCTCCCATCCCTTTCAGTGATCCCAAGGTGAAATTTGGGCATGATATTGGGTATGGGGGAGATCCACTCCATCTCAAAAGTGGTTGAGGCCTGACAAAAATAATCAATGCGTTGTTTCTACATCCACACGGGTTTTCTGACTATCAGTTGTGTGGGCCGCGCACTGTGCGCGTTGTAAGTCGTTTTAGCACGAGTGCTAATTTTGTTGAATACGCACGAAACTTCAAAACCACTGTTGTATAGTTTTGTGCTTATATTTATAAACTAAGTGTGATCCTTCCATAATTATTGGTAGTATGTTGTCCTTTTGATGACCATGTCTTCATCCATTGTCTATGTTTGTGATGAGCAATTTTTCGGTAATAACAGATGCCCCCTGGTGTATGAGTTTATGAACATACGTATAGCCGAAATACATCATTGTTTCTTTTGGTGATGATGTGATAGGAGAAAAGTGCGAGAGAAATTTGTAGTGAGGGACAGTGAGACCAAACCGTTGGAGGGAGAGGGGAAAAAAATATCTGTACCAAGTATTCTCCAGAAAATAAAATGTTTGTACAAACAAGGTGGGCATGCCCCATGCTCATGTCATGAAGCCATAAAATGATAACGATGATTGATAGTCTTGGTGAAGTAGATATCTGCAGCGCCCTCTCGGGCGTCAAAAACAACAAATGACGGTTCAAATGACTTAACTGACTCAGAATCGAGAGGCGAACAACTAGGAGGAATTGATGGCCTATCAAATTCATAGGTCTTCGAATACTAAAATAAACTACAATGGTCGCATAGTAAGACCCACTGTAACATGAAAGTGGGTTGGTGTCGAATGTTATGGAGGTCAACGAAATCAGTCGTAACATGAATGTTATGGATGATGACTCTCTCTCAGTCATCCAAGGCTACTCATTAATGGTGGGATGAGAGCCAAGATACTGCCACCTTCTTGGAACCTTGTGTGTATGTCGACGAGAAATGGGGCGAGACTACAAGAAGAAAATGGCTTCTTGACATTGATTGATAAAAATGGTGTCAGAAACTGTATTGGTGAAGGTGAATGGGCTGTTAATCATGAACTATGTCTGGAATATAGGAAATTCAAGAATTTCTCTTGGTTTGGGGGTGTTGATGGATGGCAGCAACATTAAAACACGATCTTATGTCAGGGGGATGACTAGATATGGGGTAAACCTGTGTTGAATGGGTGAGATTGCAAGGAGATATAAAATAGGTCAAAATATAGTGATGTGGGACATGGGTGTCTGTAATGGTCAGAATTTCATCAAGGGTACAAATATCTTGCAGAGGTAATGAGGGAAGTAAAATTCCCCAACCAAGGGCGACATGGGTTGTTGTGTGCCAAGGAAAAAATGTCGTCAGCTACGATGACAAAAATCTACCGTACTTGTTGGAATTGAAAGATGATTTATACAATTACCAAATGAATAAATAATGGGGTTGAAAGTACATGTACAAAAATGGGTGCCCCAGTGAAGTATGGCTCGGGAAGTATAGGGAGAAAGTAGGGATTGGTGGAGGGTGGGGGGCCCATTGGTTAGTTGTTGTACTGGGTACATGAATGGAGGATGAGCTTGTAGATGGGAAAGTAGTGGTGGATGAAATGGAGGGTAAATGATGATGCATAGGTGCATCTGTTAAAACCAAAACCATATGATGTGGGAGTCCACAATGGGTAGGATAGAAAAATGATGAGAAGAACTATGAGGTTTGTTGCACCCATTTCGTCACCTTAGTGAGCAAATAAGAGGTGCTTGCATGCCCAGTTGGGTCTTGTTGAGCATGACAGCTGTAGAGGAAAGAGTTAGAGAAAGAAAAACAAAACTATAAGCAAG
>SNQJ01S0055194.1:0-13485 GCA_010110895.2 Picea sitchensis
TGATGATGCACCATGCAAAATTGTTGGAATGGGAAAGGTAAAAATAAAGAAAAGGAATGGAAACCAATGGTTGTTGAAAGAGGTAAGACATGTTCCAGATCTAAGGAAAAATCTAATTTCAACAGGGCAGTTGGCAAGTGAAGGTTGTATATCCATATTTATAGATAAGGTGTGGAAGGTCACCAAAAGATCATTGGTGATAGCAAAAGGAGAGAAGGTAGGTACATTATATTTTTGTACTGGTAATACTAACTCTTCTATCTCTTTAGCTTCTACATGAGTGGATACAACACTGTGGCATCATAGCTTAGACACATGAGTTAGAAGGGGATGTAGATACTTCACAAAAGAAATTTGTTGCCAGATCTTAAACATATTGATTTGGATTTTTGTGAGCATTGTGTTTATGGAAAACAAAAGAGAGAGAGAGATTTCTCAGAGTCGGAAAAGAAAAGAAGAGTGAAAGGTTAGATCTTGTGCTTACAGATGTATGGGGACCATCTTAGGTATTATCTCTTGGTGGCTCTCGTTATTATGTTACTTTTATTGATGATGCAACTATAAAAACTTGAGTTTATTGCATTTGACAAAAATCCGATGTTTTTGGTACTTTTAAGAAATGGAAAGCTTTGGCTGAGAATGAGACAAGAAAAAGGTTGAAGTGTCTCAGATCAGACAATGGAGGTAAATATTTCAGCAAGGAGTTTGATGATTATTTTTCATACCATGGGATTCATAGAGAGAAGACAGTTCCAGGAACACCACAAGAAAATGGTGTGTCAGAAAGGATGAACAAGACAATCATGGAGCGTGCAAGGAGTATGAGATTGCATTTTGGTTTTCCCTTATAGTGCTGGGAAGATGTTGTAGATATTGTTGTTTACTTAATAAACAGAAGACCTTCAATCTCTTTGGATTGTATAATTCCAAAGGAGGTATGGACATGTAAAAAGGTAAACTATTCTTTTTTTAATACTTTCAGTTGTGAAGCATTTTTCCATATTGATAAAGAAGATAGAACAAAGCTTGAGGAAAAATCCAAGAAGGGTACCTTTATTGGATACAGTTTTAATGATTTTGGTTATCGCTTATGGGATTATCAAAATCACAAAATAATTAGGAGTAGAGATGTCATATTCAATGAGAAGGCCATGCACAAAGATCAGTTGCAGGGAAAGATACAAGAAAAATGAAAACTAGAATACACAGTGCTTGATGAGATCACTGAAAAATAAATTCCAAAGGAACTAGAAAATCAAAGTGTACAACAACAGGAGCAACAGGTACCTCAAACTCCTGCAAGTTTTGTTAGAAGATCTACCAAGTTAAGTAGACCCCCTGAACAATGCTCTCCTTAATTGTATTATTTATTGTTGACTGATTCTGGTGAACTGAAATGTTATGAAGAGGAAATGCAGGTAGACACCAAAAAGAAGTGGGAGAAAGGAATGAAAGAGGAAATGGATTCCCTGGTAAATAAACATACTTGGGATTTGGTTCAGTTGTCGGTAGGAAAAAGAGCATTACAAAATAAATGGGTTTGCAAGTTGAAAGAAGAATATGGAGGAAAAAAGTGGTACAAGGATAACCTTGTTGTAAAGGGGTTTGCACAAAAGAAAGGTATAGATTTTGATGAAATATTTTCTCATGTTGTTAAAATGACCTCAATTAGGACTACTTTAATTCTTGTGGAAATAGAAGATTTGCATCTTGAATAGTTAGTTGTAAAAACAATTTTTCTCCATGGGGATTTGGAGGAAGATATTTATATGCAACAACTATAGGGGTATGAGGTCAAAGGGAAGGAGAATTTCGTATGCAGGTTGAAGAAGAGCTTGTATGGCCTAAATCAAGCTCCAAGGAAGTGGTATTTAAATTTTGACAGGTTTATGACAGAACAAGGTTATAGTAGATGTCATTCTAATCATTGTGTTTATTTTAAAAGGATATAAAATGGAAGCTATATTATCCTGCTATTGTTCGGGGGAAAGCGGGCCCTCGAAGGAAAAATTGTGTTGTAAATGTATATTGTAATTTCATAGTAAATCTGGACCGTTCATTATAAGGTCACATATCTGATAGTAGAGGTTATGTTAGGGTTTTTTTCCCTAGAAGGCAACCCTATTTTATGAGGGAAATGTATTGCGGCTATGTATGATTGCGAATATTGTATTCCAAGTGAGGAGATTGTGAGAGAAAGAAGAGGAAGTTATAGTGGGTGTGATGTAGGTTGTATCCCTTCATTTGTTGTATAATAATAAAGGAAGGACCTGGAAATTTCTCTAGTGGACGTAACCCACACTGGGTGAGCCATGTATATCTATGTCTCTATTGTATTATGTATCTTCTGTGATTTATTTTCGCATTTGTTTTATTTTATTGCTATGTGATCCTTTTTTTCTAACATATCATTGGTCATTGGAGCTCAAACCCTAATGACAAAGATCATCCACCCAACTTATTGTTGTCAACACATTTGTTTCATGTATCTATGAAATGGTAACATTCATTTTTCATATTTTATAACATAATATATGTTATTTTTAATTCAATATGATGGATGAGATCCTAACATCCCTACTAATGAGTTTATCATATATGTGTGTTACAAAATACATCGAATGGATCTTACCAATTCATAACTACAAGAAAAGAATGAGTTCACAATAATACTTCATATTTAAGTGCAATGTACCCTTTCAAAAGCAAGAGATTTGTTACCAAACCATGAAAGATAACTTTTTAAACGTGTCCCTAAAACTATCCATATAAAACTAGGATAGGATCCTCAAAACATTATTGCATCTCATTTTTCAAAGAAAATTACACTTCAAAGAAATGGGATTGAACCATAGTTTTGCATTCACTGAAAATTAGAACACTCTAGTGTAAAAGCTTAACCATGTCTCCTCTAATGTAACTTTATAGACATAAAAATGCATCATTATATTTTGTTACCCATAAACATAAGTCTAGTCTTTGAAGTTGGACTTAGAAAACCAAGTTGTTGTAAGAAAACCCTCATGTAAACAAGCCAAGAAAATTGGTTTAGTTCCTTGACTTTTAACAATAAGAAAATGGGTTGAATTTCCTAAATTTTATCAAAAGAGTGATCACTCACAATAGGGACATCGAACTAAAAATGCATACATAAACATATAGCTTAAGCTTATACAAAAATTGTAATCATTGAATTTTTTGTTGGGAGGACGAACCCGTCCATTTCTTGTATGTAAAAAGGTTCAATTTAATTAACATAAACCATTAAAAATTCAAAAAACACCCCAAAAATGTTCCGAGTCAAATAACATCAAGAGGGGAAATAAATTGAGCAACAATCTCCTATTATGTACCCAATAGGACTTTGTTATACCTCTTATTATCTTTGATGGTATCAAAACACTAATTCCTATATTAACACCATTTTTCTTATTATCCTTGTCGATGTCAAAACACTAATTCTTATGTTAACATTATTTTTCTTATTGTTATTTTACTTTCCTTATCACTTTGAATTTATCACTTCAAATTTAAACAATAAGTGTACTTGTCACTCATTGATTAATTATTTGAATTTGCTAACTTTTTAACCATAAAGAGATGAGTGTGAAGGAACAACATTACAAATAATTTTTTTATTTTCCTCCATACCACCCACTTTATATTTTTAACTCATTTTCTACACTTTGAGAACCCCTCTCTTTATCCCTTTTCATTTTTCCTTTATTAATAAGAAAATATATGACAGAATGAAATTGTAGAGTTTGAAAACCTACTCTCTCAACCTTTCTCATTTTTCCTTTTTAATGAAAATATCAATGATAGATTGAAATTCTAAAGAAATATATGATAAAATAAACTTTGAAATACTTTTATCTTTAGCTATTTTCATTTTTTCCTTTTTAAATAAGAAAATCTATGATAAATTTCATTTTTTCCTTTTTAAATAAGAAAATTTATGATAAATTTCATTTTTTCCTTTTTTTAATAAGAAAATCTATGATAAATTGAGAATGACAATTTTTACTTTCTAGATTTCCATAACTTTTCTAGACTTTCAAGGCTCTTTGCACTTTTCCTTTCTTAATAAGAATAAGAAAATCTATAATAGATTGAGAATGTCACTCTCCTTTTCTTTAGCTCTTTGCATTTTATAAGAAAAATAAAATCTTTAATAGATTGATATTGACAATTTTTACATTTTTTTCTTTTTTAATAAGAAAATATGATAAATTTACATCGACAATTTTCACATTAAAAATTCATATAAAGAAAATCAAACTTAATAAAAGTAAGAAAATTTATAATAATTGAATTTGATAATTTTTATACTATGAAAATATAATAGAATGAGATTGACAATTTTTACCATATAAATTTATATAATAAAAATAAAAAAACATGCATTAAGAATAAAAAAAATTATTATAATAAATTGAGATGGATCATTTTTACAATTTTTCCCTTTTTTTAATAAGAAAATGTAATAGATTAATATTGACAATTTTTACACTATCTAGAAAAAATCAAACCAATTATAATTAGATTTTGAGTTGCTTGTATATATCTCGATTAGATTATTTTTCTTTTTTTAATTATCCTATGAGGTTTGGTTTTGAGTAAATATGAACCTCACAATAAACATAGGTTTATAACAAAAAAAATTGCATCTCTTAAGTTTGGAAAATGTTAACTACAATGACTATATTCTATGATATATATTGCAAGAGACACACATTACATCATGCAATAGTTCCCTCATTGTGTGTTTAAAATTTGTTTTTTCTAAAGCGGGAAAAAGCCTATAAAACTCAAGGTTATTGGTCTAACTTTTTTTGATACAATCTGAAGACCCCAACATGCAGGAACACCATTGTATGTAAACAAAATCTGGATACCTAAAATAACACATTGGTGGTCCATTAGGGGCCAAACATCCACTATTTTCAAATGTCTTTGAGTCTTATTATGTTAACTTGTTTTCTTACATCCTAGGAAGATGAACTCTTAACCAATCAAAAACAATTTTAGGTCATACTCCAAGACCAAAAAACAATTTCAACCTAGATAATATTCACAAAGAAGCCAATATCCCTTTTGTTTATCATTGAAATTACATCTAGTGAAGTCATATACTTTCTAATAACATTTAATCTTAATCTTATACATAAAACTAAATACTATTCATAATTATAATTCAATTTCTTACCTTATAAAAACAATACATCCAAACTTATAAATATATTAATTTTTTCAATAAAATATATCTAATAAATTATAATATAACCATCCTCACACCTTTTCCTATATAAACAATGCATTTAAACTTGTAAATATATTAATTTTTTCAATAAAATATCAAATAAATTATAATATGACCATCACAACACCTTTTTCTATCATATGTAAGGTTTACGACTCTTTTATTACATTAATGTGTCAATATTTTAAGGATACAACGTTTTTAGTACATTTAATGTCTTTATCAATTCTATATACCTTAGTCATTTCAAAATATTCCTTTTGATGTGGACCATACTGACCAAATGATGCCCAAGTACAATGTGCATATTTCCACTAACATGTTGCCATTATACGCATTAATAACAAGATAAATAAAGTTCATGTTTGTGGAACACCCAAAATGTTGTATGGTTTCCTTTCAAGATTTATAGATTATGTATAAATCTCTTAGGCATTAGGTTACCCTCATTTGCCCTCGTCATATTTTATAATACTCGAACGTTGTGTTTATAATATAGGGAATTTGAGTTGTAAAATGTTATTTAGTAATCCAGTTATCAATTAGAGAAAACCAATTTTTATTTATTTAATGTTACAATTATTGATTACACAAAATTTATTTTCAAACAAAAATTTGTAAATAATAAATTTAAAATTTGTTGGGCTATGGTTGAGTGTGGACTTGTTAAAGTAGTATCCATGTAATATGTAATAACATATTACATGTAATATGTAATATATTAATTCCATATTACATGTAATATGTTATAATAAGGAATAAGCTCTCGACTTGTCATGACCAATTTAGAATCAATGATAGATATTATGGTTACCATTTTCATACTATTCTGTTCATATTCATATTTTTTTCACTTAAATTTAAAAAAAAAAATCAAAGATAAATAGGTGGTTGGGCATGCTCCAATTACTTTAACTAGTGAATTTGTACTACCACTTATTCTCGGAAAAGAGTGAATACAAGTGACTAAGAAGTCACTTGATCAATTACACAAAGAGGGTAGATTTTGGACCAATTCTCCTACCGAGGTTAGGAATCAAAAGTGGAAATCATCTCAAATAACCATGTTTGATCTCATAGCAAAATTAAAATCTTACTTAAGTTAGATGATAAATACCTTCAAAAATCCTTTCATTGAACCCTCCTCCCAATACATATTTCCAATAAACGAAATCCCTATTTTTACTAGATACCCACTTTTATACCCTCAAATACTTATAAACCCCTCGATACCCCACATCCCCCAATACCTACAATATATTGACTTTATTTTTCACAATTTAAAAATTCCTTTTATAAATGAATGTGATAATATATTAATCAACAAAATAAAACCCTCCTAAATTAAACTCTGCAAAATTCGAAAAAATTAAATATATTCCACCACATAGCAAAACTATAAAGAATTGGAAAATTTTGAGTGTATTGGATATAACCATGTTCGAATACATAGCAAAACTTAAAATCTTCCCTAAGTTAAACTATAAATAATGGGAAAAATTGAACATCTAACGAGATGGCAGGTTGACATGGCTTCTTTACGAGATGAAAGCGGGTGAAATAGAAATCGAGTAGGTGGTCTTGATTCGCATTATTTATCGACCATTTTTCAAAGTCTACCTCATTATATTATATACAATCGATGCTAGCTAATTGAGTAGTTGTTTGTATGCAGTGGACACATGATTAAGTGGCTCTATAAGTTAACAAATCATATTTGTTATTGGTTGGGAAATGTGGGCTAGAAATGGAGAAAGCCCAACCTTGCTTCATCTGAGCTAGCTCAAGTAACATCAACATGTAAACTTACTTCCTTCAAGACTTCATATTGATTTCTTCCCCTTAAACACTTTAAAAACTTAAGGTTAAGGTTTTATTTTCTTCGACAACAAAATTGAAGTAAATTTTTTCATTATCTATTTTTAAAAAGTTTTTAATGGTTATTATTTACATTAATAAAGTTTAAAATTTATTTTTAAATGTATATTTATGAAGATGATTATTGTTACTCTTCATTAAAATTAATTTTAGTTTATTGAACCTTAAAAAAAATGGTAAAGAATTAATTGGTTTGATTTAGAGTTTTATTTATGACGCTAGAAAAGATTAAAAAGAAGCTTTCATAAATCTTCCTAGTTTTGTTGAGTTAACAAATTCAAAAGGTTGATATTGTTACAAATATTTTGGAATTCAATATTAATGTGAACATACGTGGGACATTCTCAAAGAAAGTGTTTTTCATCTTCCACCTTCTTAGTATGACAAAGATGACAAATTATTTCTGCCCATGATGTTTTAGGAATTGTCCAATATCTTGTTTCACTATAGAACTTATGAGAGTTTGTTCTTATTTTATCAATGTTGATTTTTTCCTTTAAGCCAACAATAACAAAAATATCCTTTTGATTGGGATTAATGACTTCTTTATAATATCTTAATTTTTTGTTATCCTTTATTTCTTTTTCGCACCACAGTTTCTTCTTAAACATAGATAGGATAGTATTTTTAATGGTATTAACATTCTGCAAATGACCTCCTCCTCTATTCTCAAATGATTTAGAAAAACTTAGCATATTTATGCCACCCCCTCTTAAGTCATATGCAACTTTGACTAAAGTTTGAAGCAATCTTAGGAAGTCTCTTGTCTTTAATGTGAGTGTTCTTATGTTTGTACATTAGTTACCTAGTCATAGCTATATTGTTAATGGGGGAAACACCAACTTTTATGAGGAGGATAGGATAGGGCATATTGCTTTTAATTTTAGGATTATAAGTTATAAAACGCTTTTGGATCGTTTGATATTCCTCTATGATTCTCTAGAGATGTTGCAGCCCCAGACTTCACAACTAGACGCCCGTTGATTTATAATTGTTTTCAAGACTGAAATAGAAATTCCACCCTCCATTAATTTTTTTTTTTCTCATTTTTACAGTTGTAGTTAAGTCTCTGATGAAGGTTGACTATAAGATATTTGTATGAAGTAACTTCCTCTAAGTTATTATTGTCATACAAAAAACACTTAGCATAAGTGATCTTTTTGGATTTGATTATCATAAGTTTTGTTTTGTTAGTCTTCACTCACATAGTCATGCTATAACATAAATCCTTGAGAATTTTTAATTGTCGAAAGGAAAGCTTTGCCATATCAACAATATAATAAGTATAATGAAGAAGGATAATGACTATTCCAACCATCACAATTTACACCTTCCAATTATACCTCCAACTTATCAATATAAATTTAATTTAATTTAATGTTTAAATTTATAAATAAATAATTATTGCATCTTAAATATATTACATATTAAATTATGAAAAAACAATCCTTGACTACTTTCGAGAATACTTCAAAATGTTTATAAATAATTTAATACAACAAATAATATCCAAGAATCTTCCAAATAAATTGAAAATTAATCATACAACTAATAACAAATAAGTTTTTCAGAAGGCATATATCTAAAACCTTTGTTTAATACTAAATCATTTTCATTATAGGACATTAAACCAAGATATCAAGGTCTGGAATTGTAATATATTTTATTCAAATTCCATTAGTTGTGTTTTATGTGATTAGTATTGATTATTCCTTCCATTAAACTTCTCTTGTTTCATCATTGTTTAATTGCATTAAATTATAATTATTATATTAATTATAATATTAGATGACATAGAGTTTGGGGAAACTCCTGAGGGCCGAAGAGCTGGAATCAACCATAGTCGTTGATTTGGAAGGGAGCTACGTGTCGACAAATCGTGTAGATCTGGGATTGTGTGTGGGAGGATAGATAACAATCGTTGATCGCAAATCATCACCATGGGATTGGAGATCGACGGACAAGCTGGATTGTGGGGCCAGAACTTGCTCGGATGTTAAAAATCTGAGAGCGGGCCGCAATTTAAACCACAGTTTTAGAAAAAGGATATGTGGCAGCTGGAGGTGAATTGCAGGGTGAAAAGAGGGTTGGTCTAAAACCACTCTCATCCATGCCCGCAATCACACACTTACGTGAGGTCATAGCCCATAGTCTTATGAAGGAAAGGGCTAATAAAAAAGGATCTAGCATCTAAAACTCAACATTTCAAAAGCGCGCAGACATAGAGCATGGGTATCACAGGATCTAAGCCTAGGATAAAAGGGGGCATGTGTATAATTGTTTTGGATTTAATCACAAGCCTGAAGAAGTCAATTCAACTCAAAAGATTGAAAGATACTTTGATCAGGAGATCAACAGACCCCGCTGAGGTAAGGGCACTGCGTCGAAAGTGCCTAGGGAAAAAATAGTCATGTACAGTGACTATAATGAGAGCACAAGAAGATCCAAGAATCCAAGAAGAATTGTAGACTTCTGGGATCAACAAGGAAAATACAGTGACTACAATGAGAGCACAAGAAGATCCAAGAATCCAAGAAGAATTGTAGACTTCTGGGATCAACAAGGAAAATTTTTATAGGGAGAAAGAAGTTGCTACATTTTTTGTGGAAGCAAGTATGTTACGACTTGTTGAGTCAGCCAGAGGAAAGAATGCTTGTGTGTTTGCAAGTGTTGTTGGTGATGTTGTTGCATAAGGAGGGAAGCAACAAAGAGCTAAAGTGTTGGTTATAAGTTTGATAAAAGAAGCATGAAATATTCTACTTCCATCATCCATACATGTAAGATCAAATTTATTAATGGCAGTCATGCAGGTATGAGTTTGTATTACCCTTTTTGCATAATTGTTGAAAGGAAATTTAGGTACGAATTTCCTCAGCCAGAGTTATTTTATAAAATAACATGATTATATTAATTCAAAGCTTTTTAGTTTCTGAATGCACACACTGACATATGAGAATGTCATGTTAATTTGGTTATGGGGTAATAACCAAAGAATTAAATATAAGAACTGGTTATAGGAATGAATTCCAGTAAGCTAGCCATGTATAAGACCAGGACATGGCTGGATATGGCAAAGTACGAATATGGAAAGGTTATGAGCCACACAGGTAATAAAATCTTCATACCTTTAAATAAAACTTGGAATGCAACCTTTTTGCTAACACTAATGTACACCAAAGAATTATATTCTTGATGTAGTGTTCGGGTCGAAAAGGAAGGCATCCAATTAATTAGGAAGACAATAGGAAGTGTGTGGAGAATGTGTCAACACATTGACTAGAATTCCAACTCACAGATGGTGAGATACATGACTGACATAAAGAGAATTATGTAAATAAATACAAGGGTGCACTGAATAAATAGGCATTGAGAGTTGTACTCATGTCTAGTAAGGGGCAGAGTTGCACTCATACATGATGGAATTGTATACTTAAATGCACTTTGTTGAATGCATTTTGTGAGTGCATGTATATATGTTTTTGGCATGGAGATAATTATACTAACGGTTGAAATGTTGCTAACTCATGAAGTTGAGAACATTTTAGGAACTGTTAAGCAATGCAACAGGAAAGTTGCAAGCGAAGTAGTCACAGGAATAGAGACTACAAAATATTTTATGTTTAGAAAATTGAAATAATAAACTCACTGTTATTAATTATGAACATGCATATGCATAGAATGATGAGTCATTCTATTTGGTTAAATTGTTTGGTAATTGTGATTGAATTGCTAAGTGCAGACAATTCTAAGATCATTCCATAAGGTGTTGTACATGTTGAATTATGATGTATATAAATACTAACAAATTGTTGGCAATATGCAAGATGAAGTCTTGCAAGAAAATGGTATGCAGTTTGGTGCCTGTGGAAAATCACAAGGGTGGTTGCATTCATAATATGACAATAGCCAAGATGAATTATGAAATGGAATTTCCTGTTTTGGGGAAAAAGTTGAATTCCTTTTTGAACTAAGTTGGAGCTCCTAAATGAATTCTTTTATGTTTTCTCATGATAACTGCATGTGGGTGATGCAGATGAGACGATGTTGATTAAAGTTATAATGTTGATTACAAAGAGTAGCTTAAGAAGATGTTGATTGGAAATATCTGAGGGAAGTTGGAACTCTGGGAGCCACGATGCTCTGAGACTTCCTAAGCCGACCTGTTGTTGAAGCCCAAGGAAAGGGAGGTGTAGTAGCCAATGGATTGTGTGACAATGAAGGTGTACACTCCTGGGGTGGGAAAGGCATGTGGGGAATGAGAGACCGTTGGTTGGAGTGTTGTTGAGGTTTGAATGGTTGGAGTGATGTTGAGGTTTGGTACCTTGGCCTAGACCATGTGGATATGGATTGTGGACCCTGGCTATCTTGGGAAGCCATTGCCCCGATGGAGTCATAGCCCTGCTCAGGGGTGGAAGGTATTCTCAAATCAAAATATAAGTACAATTCTCTAATTATTGTATGTTGTGTATGTTGTATATAGGTTATAATGTTATTAGAATTGTCTGTATATACATATATGTACATTGCATATATGCTTGCATTACCTGCATCCATGACTCTACATAATGTGTTTCATATTTCATTGCTTAAAGAATATATACCTGATGCTAATCATGTAATCGATTGGAATGTGATTCAGGTGGAGCAAGAAGGCATCTTGCAACTGCATCTGATGTGCATATTGGACTGGAAGAGAAAACAACTCTGGAATCGAGCCATAGGCCTTGTAAAGGTCCAGTGGACCTGGTACGATCCTAAGGATGCAACATAGGAACCTGAGGATGCCATGCGGACATAATACCCGCATCTTTTTGAATATTTTGGGAAATCTTGTCGATGTTGTGTAAAGAGTTGCACTGAGTATAGTGCAAAAATAAGGGGAGGGGATTGTAATACCCCAAGGACGAGCCCGAGTTTTATTATGAATTGTAATAATGTTTATAGGCCGGTGAGACAAGTGTATATAAATTGGTGGGCTTATGTGTTTATTAGGCCAAAGAGACTAAGTGTTAAAGGTCAGGAGCCTGATTTTGTATATGTAATTATGCAGATCATTAATAAAATATAAACATCGTTGCATACAGATTGACCACTAAGAAAGAGTGATGGGGGACTAATCTTCCACAAGGTTGGGTAAGGGAGGAGGCTAAGTGTGTGGGCCTAGGAGCTAAGCTAGGGGGCTTACCTCTAAAGGGGAAAATAATTTATTATTATTTCCTAAAGGCTAAGGTGGACATGTTGAGTGTTGTCCTAAGCTCCTATAAAGAGAACATGTGCTAAGTGGAACTCATGCGGCTCCAGGAAGACAAGTGTCAACCTGGGCGCATGTAGTTATAGCTGGGAAAGCTAGCGTTGTTGGGTTCTCTTCCCATTCTGTCATCCTCCGCCTGAGTTCCCTGGGATCTGGGGTGTCTGAACCCATTTTTCCTCTGTGTCTGCATCTGCATTATGTTCCTGGTCACGCACCCTGAAACTTGTGGAAAAATCGACGGACTGATCTGTGTCTTTGGGGAAGTCCGAGTATCCCGTATTTTTCTGAGCCATGTGGAGTCATAACGGTGGGCTATTGTGGCCACGCAATTCATCTGTGAGTCTTTTTGTGTCTCCTAAGGAACCCAACACCTAGGTAATCACCTTAGTCGTGCCATGTTTTAGCATGGGTTATTGTCGCCTGCGGTGCCATGCCCATTTGTTGATGTTGTTGTCATCCCTATGTGAATGAGTGATGAACCATTGTTTTTGTCCTCCTTGCACTGGAACGAAGTTGAAGAAGCAAGTTGTCAGGCCTGTGTGCAACACTCTCTCCAAGTGAGAGAGTTGGTTGTGGTTGAAGAGACATGTTTTCATGCCTATGAGTAGCTCTCTCCAGGTGAGAGATTTTTTGGGGAAGTAGTTTTCTCCCAAAGAGATTTCAACGCCAGCTACGGAGCTCTGAGAATTCCTAATCCATCCTGTTGCCAAGACCCAGAGAGGGAGGTGAAGCAACCGATGGACTATTCTTGTGAAGGTGTATACTCCCAGGTGGAACAAGCATGTGGGGAATGAGAGTTCGTAAGTAGTGGGCGTAAGAAGGCTCCTGGAGAGAATCCTTCCAGTTTCTTTTTGCAGTTTCTTATAAACTCAACCTAGTGTTAACTCTCAAAAACGCACCCGCATTTTTGAAGGAAATATGCCTAATCTTGAATGGAAATTTTGACTATCCTCCCTAGCTCCAAATCCAAATCTGATTGTACCATTGGAAAGCCTACGATCTGTAGATGTCGATCGACTATTGGAACGTGCGAAACGGATATTTTATGGCTGAGAAAATTGATTTTTCCCAAAGGCAGTCTTTTCTGAAAATT
>SNQJ01S0055194.1:28094-58083 GCA_010110895.2 Picea sitchensis
AAAGCATCTTGTAACACATCACCTGTTACATTTGTTTCCTGATTTTTTTTCTGTTGTCCATCTCTTTGTTTCTTTGGAGCTTTGCAGTCTTTCTTTATATGTCCTTTGTTTCCACAATTCCAACACTCTATCTTTCCAAGTATGGATTTTGATCTTCCCTTCCTATAATTCTCGTGGTTCCCTAAGCCCTTTCCTCTATCCCTTTGTCTTCCCCTATTCTCCATGTTTAACGCATTACCTGATGTCTCACCTTTGATTTTCCATCGCATTTCCTCACTAAGGATAACACCAACAACATCATCAAATTTTAAAGTATTTAAACCCAAGACAGATTTACTTACAACCATGACCAAGCCATTCCATCTTTCTGGCAATGGGAAAAATATTAGAAGAACCCTGACATCTTCAACAGACCCACCTTTTGACATCTTCATGTTAAATAATCTCTTCATTAGAAATACCTTATTGGACACCAAGGGTTTTTCATACAGTTTATCAAAATCTTCCATCAGCTCCTTCGTTTTCTTTTCTTTCAAAATATTGAAAGCCACTGACACTGCCAGGCTCATTCGTATTGTTCCTAGTGCCTTTCTATTATTAACCTCCTATTATTCGTCCTTCATGGCCATCGACTTCTTTTCTATTCCACCCAATGGTATGAATGGATCCTTCTGATATAAATAATCTTCCATCTGCATCTTCCATAACCGGTAGTTTTGGCCGTTAAATTTCTCGACCCTAAACATTCCATCTTCCACCATTTCTCCCACTCGAACCAGGAACCCTCTTTTCCTACGAGTTACCTTTTGCTCTGATACTAGTTTTTATAAAAACAGGATCGCGGAGCAATAAAATAAAAAAAATGCAGAAATAAAAAATAGAAGATACACGATACAATAGAGACACATATATACGTGGTTCACCTAGTGTGGGATATTTCCACCAGATAAATTTCCAGGTCCTTCCTTTATTATTATCCAACAAATGAAGGGATGCAACCTACAACACACCTGTTGTAACTTCCTCTTTTTTCTCTCACAGTCTCCTCACTCAGAATACAATATTCACAATCATACATAGCCACAATATATTTCCCGCATAAAAGAGAGTTTCCTTCTAAGGAAAAAAACCCAAACATAACCTCTACCGTCAAATCTGCAACCTTATAATGAACGGTTCATATTTACTATGAAATTACAATATACATTTACAAGGAAATTTTTCCTTCTGGGGCCTGAAGGGGGGCGAACCCCCCCTACACTCCCTTGCATGGAGGAGTGTACATTCTTCTGTGGTGTAAAGTCTTCATGGGTTACAAAAACGATTGAAAATAAATACCTTTGAATTAGGAAGATAATAAGGCTCCACAACCAACATGATAAACTCTTAGCAGGAGGGTTTCAATCCAATCCATCATATTAACATACAATATATATTGTATTTTCAGTTTAACATGATAGATGTGATTGCAACCCTCCTACTAAGAGTCTACCATTATTCATTGGTGTTCGAACCCTATTGACAAATATCCTGCACCTAACTTATTTTTATGAGTGCATTTGTTTCTTGAATCTATAAAATGGTAACATTTCTTCATGGTATTTTATAATATAATGTTAGAGAGTTGGTTTAGGTTGATGGACAATTGGTTTGTATTGTCGTTTTTCATTGATGTCAACCATTGGAGAGTGATATTGGAGATTGATATCAACCCTTAGATATTAATGTCAACCCTTGGAGAAGTCTAGTAGTAAAGTTCGGTAGCACAAAGGTATGCGTAAGGGACCCAAGTTTGTTTGAGGTATAAATGCATGCATATCAATGAATATACAACTAAGACTATTCTAGATGGATAATACATGTCATGCCATTTCCGTTGATATGTGGAATGCCACATAACTCCTCATGGTTAGAGAGTTATGGGCTTGTGAAGTTGGAGAACCCTCATGAGTTATCTAAAAGCCCCTAGAAGGTCAAAGAAGTCAATTATTCTAGAAGCTCCTAGAAGAAGTGTACTAGTCAAATTGATGGTAACTAGGATTTAATAATGGGTATAGTTGTTGCATTAAGAAAACAATTAAAAATAAAGTTAGTTGCACAAGAAGTTGCGAGTAAAGAGAAATTATTTAAATAATAAATTAGTCAAAGTGGTTGCAAAGAGAAATTATGTAAATAATAAAGTGATTGCAACAAGAAGTGGCAAGTTTACTATTTATGGATAAGTCAAAGTGGCTGAAAAAGAAATAAATTAAATAATAAAGTTAGTTGCAATTAGAAGTGTAGAGATTACTATTTGTAGATAAAGTGGTTGTAAGTGGACAAATGGTTAGAAGTGGGTTAGCCCTAGAAGAAGGAAGTTGGGTAAAGTTAGTTGGAAGGTAACCCCTTGAGGAAGCTACTTGGAGAGTAAAAATAAGAGAGTAAGGAACTCCCATTAGCACCTACCCTTCCTATTTGAATATTATTGAATATCTATTTTGTAAAATTTCTATTGTAGGTACACATTGATACATCAAGTTACGCAAGTCTGAGGTAGTAAAGGAGGGTTGACGGTGAACTTTTTGGAGTTGTAGAACTTAAAAAACCCTAGTTTCTGAGGCGTACATGGGCTGACAACATAAGAGGTAGTGTACATACACAGTTTGACAATAGAATAGGTAGTGTACGTACGCGGGCTATACATGAAGAGGTAGCGTACACTTGAAAAACTCATGAAAAACTTGAGTGGATGTTAGTACCAGGTTCCCAAAGTCTGAAGCAAGTTCCGAGATCAACATTATACAGTTTCTCATGAGTAAAGGTATGCCATTTATGTATTTGTTTTAGGATTGAATCTTGGATGATATGGCACATGCTTAAGGTATGTCTTAGAGTCCCTTGATGGTACATGGTTGAGGTAAGACTATCACATGCTTGATACACACTCTTGGTACTTAGTATATGGTTTTTATGGTTCCTTGTTAGAGGCACATCTTTGTTGTATTGGCATATACTTGAGGCTTGTCATATTGTGTTATGAGACTACATCTTTGTGATATTGCAGAGCATGCTTGAGGCACGTGACTAGAAGCATTTCATGGTATATGGTACATGTTGGGTGAGATACATTGTTGGTACATTGGTATAAGGTGTATGGTTGTTGTGTTAGTAGTCTACCATTGATATTGATACATTATTGAGATATACACTTGGAATATGGTAGTACATGCATAGGAGACATCTATTAGTGGTGATGGTACTTGGTTGAGATACACTTTTGGTATTACTTGTTCAACATATATTATGGTACATGATATAGTACATGTTTGATGCTTGATATGATATATGAGATACATTTCATGGTTGACACATGGTATGGTATAAGGTACATGTATTGATGTGCATGGTTGATGTACATGGTTGGGGTTTTTTATTGTGATGTGTTGGTGAAGTTGTTGGTTAGTTTGAGGTTGCATATTAGTGAGGGTTTGATGTCTATTCCACATGAGGTGTTACTACACATGATTATGATTGTATGCACGTGTATGGAACATGACTAGAGAGATATAGATGCACATGGTTTGGATGATATTCTTGTGATATTGAGCATGATATCTATGTTATCAGATCTTATCTATTGAGGGATATTCTTGGTACATGTTTAGAAGCACTTGCTATGATTGGTATATGCTTGGTACATGTTTAGAGGCACTTGCTAGTAGTATTGTTGACACATGGTATATGGATGTTGTGGCATATATATCTTGATATATTAGTAAAATCACATCTTGGTCTTGGTGATGGTTATGAGGTATTGTGTTGCACATATTTTATGCACTTGTAATGGTACAGGTTGTGTGAGTGATTGATGTACATGGTTGATAGTACATGTTGATTGGTACAGGTTGATTGGTATAGGTTGGGATATGTTGCAAGTTGATGTGATAGAGGTAAAAAAGTGTTTGAAGTTTCAGAAAAAGTGAAAACCATATCTTATTGAAAGTGTACACAAGCTGCAGTATAGACAGGCTACGTACATACGCAGGCTGTGGTACAGATAGGTCATGTACATACGTGATATGAAAAATAGACAGGTCATGTACTTGTTGGTTTTTGTTGGTACATGAATGTTACAGGTACATGTTGATCATAGGCTATTGGTACAAGTTGCTTACATGTTGTTGGCACAAATTTGTACAAGTTTATAGTGGTATATCTCACGGTGATAGTGTGGCAGTGGTTTCATCATTTCACTTATATTTCAGGGCGGTAGGATGGGGCAAGGATAAGTGGTTGTAGACACCTTTCGGTTGTAATCAGAGAACATAGGGGGTTGTAGCCTCTTTCTAGTTGTAGCCAGAGAATTGGGTATTTGGAGCTTCCCTCAAGTTGTAGCTTGAAAATATAGGGGGTTGGAGCCTCCTTCCAGTTGGAGCTGGAGAATTAGAATTTGGTGCTTCCTTGAATGTAATTATTAAAGACATATATGAAAATCATTTCATGGTTTTCTCCTGCATTGGGTTTCCAAGTAACATATTGGTGTATTGTGCATTGTGTGGATATGTATATCATTGTTTATTATGCACTGATGGATCTTAATGTTATATGATGCAATAACATATTAATGATGAACTGATGAACATTGTTGAATAAGTTAAAGGAATATACATTGTGGTTAAAAGGATTAATAAGTGGTATAAATTGCTCATTACGGATTCACCCCCCCTCTAAGTAATCCAACAATTGGTATCAGAGTTGGTTCCTTCAAGATATAGTTTAACCACTGGAAGGAGATCATGGAATATACTGAGAATGGAGTACCATTGTTTAATGGTTGGAATGGTCTAAAGTATGAGATGCGGAGCATAGGGACGATAACAGTTTTAGAGGCACAAGGATATGATATTTGGTATTTAGTTGTGACAAGATAAAATGCTACAAAGTAAGAAAAGACTGCATCCAAGAAGGAATTGAAGAAGAATAACAAAATAACAATGGATTTCATCTGGGAAGGATTACCTGATTCAGTAAGAAAAAAAGGTTGGTAAATTTTCATCAGCTAAAGAACTTTGGGATAAGTTACATAATATCTATTCTTCACCCATCAAAGAGTCAAATAATGTTAAAGAAGATGCAGCTACAGATCAAGAGGAAACATTTTCATCATGTCGGATAGATTCAAAAGAAGAAGAGTACGTAATCAACATAACTATGTTGTTTTTATTTAATTGTGAAAAATATAGACATATTGAAATTGAATGCCCTAGATGAAATTTGATGGAAATGCCAATTGAAATTGAAGACAATTATGAAGTAGAACTGATAAGTGCTTTAGATGAACTAAATAAAGAAAGAGAAGAAAACAAGTCACTTAAGAAAGAATTGATGAAGTAAAAGGAAAGTGTTCAAGGTTCCAAAGAAGCTCAAGCAGGTCATCAAGAATTTAAGAACTCAGCTAGAAGATGCTAGAAGAATTGAATAAACTCTAGAATATCAAAAGTAGTGTTTAGAATCCAACATAGTAGCACAAAAGGAAGAAGCAGAAAAGAGAGAAAAGATACCGATAGATCATCTCAAGGAAATAATCGATGACTTAAATCAGCTTGAGGAAGAGTTTGGTTAAGAAGAGAGAAGACTTGAAGAAGAAATAATTACATTGAAAATCCAACTTGAAGAAGCAAAGAAAACAAAAGAAGTAATGAAGTCTCAAATAATGAAAAATGAAGAAGAGGTTAAGAAGCTTGAAGAAGAAGTTGTCACACTAAGAGTCAAAGTGGTCAAGCTCAACAAGAACATTGAAGAGACAAAATCATCCACATTAGTAATAGAGAATGAAGAGAAGCATTCTAGGTTGCCAGAAAAAAAGAATGATGAAAAGAGAAAAAGTTATGCAGAAGTACTCAAATGAAGGAATAAGGTCAACTAGAATATAATAAAACTAATAAAGATACATCTTCAAGAAGACCCTCCACATTCAAGCTAGAAAGAATCCTCAATCATGATCAAGATCAGTCAAGGCAAGAATTCAAAAGGATTACACCACAAAGAAGATCATTCACTCCTAGCTATGTAAATTTCTTTTATGGTCATTATTTTTATTGTGCTAACTTTGTACATAAGGTTGTAGATTGTAGGGCTTATGAAAGAAACGTTCAAGCAACAAATGATTATATGGTCCCACAAAATATTGAATGCTACAAATTCCACAGCTATCGTCATATAGCCCAGAACTATAGAAGCATAATAGTTCCATCCATGTAGAAAGAAGTATATATTAGATACACCAAGATTTGGAAAATAAAAGAATAGGAATAAAAGCAAGTGAATAGAGAACAAGTCCCTGAAATCACAATACATCCAATTGTTTGAGAAAATAAAGTGAAAGAAAAACATACTCCATAAATTGAAAGACTTTCCATAGTTCGAGAAAGACAAGGAAAGAAAGAAAAAGAAGAACATGTTTCAATAACTGTATTGTCAGAATCCATAGCAGAGAAAGATCACAATAAAGAGAAGGTAAAGAAAGAGAAGGTACTAGAAATTGCAGTATTTGTAGTAGTACGAGAAAGAAAAGAAGATCAGATGAATAAAGAATAGGTTCAAGAGATTGCACTTTTAGGAATTGTAGTGCAAGATGAATCCACATATAGAAAGAAAGAAGTCAGAGTTCAGAGAGATGTTGAGTCTACCAACGAGGATGATGAATACATCAAAAATGTATTTTTCAGAGCCAACCAACTTGGAGACTCCCAGATAATATGAATATTAGACAGGGGGAGTCCATGCAATAGCTGAGATAGTTTAGAGAAACATCCTTTGAGCATGTTGCAGAGTTAGAGTAGACATATTCAAAGAAAGTCAGTTAATGAAAGTACAATATGAAAGATTGATAAGTTGCAGTAGTGAAGACTTCTTGATAGTACAGTGACAGATGGGTCATCATTATGGACAATTGTGTAGTAGAGTCTTGGACAGTATGGAAAGAGATGGATTCGTAAGAACACTTAGCAGGTTTGGATAGATATATGACAGTGGATGAGAGCATGGATTCAAATATTGATTCAAATATTGGTTCAGAGAGTGGTTCAGAGATAAAGGAACATTATCATAATGGATGATAATGACACGGTAATATTTGAATGCTTATTCTTGAATTTTTTTCATATATGTCATTTGATTACAAAAGGAAGAAATAATGGACAATAAATCCAAAAGGCAACAAGTACATGAAGACTTATATTTTTCTACATGACATATTGCATAGAAGTCAAGGGAGAGAAACAAAAGCAAGAAGACAAGTAGAAAGATCATCCAAAGAAGTTGTCAGACAAAAAGGTAAGAAAAGAGGTATGATTCCAAGAGGAGATATTTCTCAGATGCATGGATAAAGAGTTAGGTGCTTGGAAAGAGAGAACATAGGCATGATTCCAGGGGGAGAGATGGTCACAAGGGAAGCATGAGTGATATGACTTTAGTGTTGCATCAGAGTGATACCCTTTGTCAAAGGGGAAGATGTTATTTAGATGAAGGGATAGAGAGTAATCAAAGGCTTATAAACACAGAGAAATATCAAAGGCATTCAGACAAGAGGAGAAGCCCTAAGGAGAGTTCAGTCAGGGGAAGCAACCCTAAAGGGAGATACCCTTTTCCATTGATGTCAAAGGGGGAGAGATAGAAACATTGATGAGGAGTATGAGCATGAATGTTCTCATGACTAAGTGTTTCCATCAATGTTGGTGTTTCCATCAATGCCAAAGGGGGATATTTTACAGACAATTGGTTTAGGTTGATGAATAGTTGGTTTATATTGTTGGTTTTCATTGATGTCAACCCTTGGAGAATGATATTTTATATTGATGTCAAACCTTAGAGATTGATGTCAACTCTTGGAGAAGTCCGGTAGCACAAATGTATGTGTAAGGGACCCAAGTTTTTTTGAGATATAAAGGCATGCAGATCAATGAATATGTAGGTAAGACTATTCTAGATGGATAGTACATACCATGCCATTTTTGGTGATATGTGGAATGCCACATAACTCCTCACGATTAGAGAGTTATGGCCTTATGAAGGTGGAGAACCCTCATGAGTTATCTAGAAGCCCCTAGAAGGTCAAAGAAGTCAATTATTCTAGAAGCTCCTAGAATATGTGTACTAGTAAAATTGATGGTAACTAGGAGTTAATCATGTGTATAGTTGTTGCATTAAGGAAATATTTAAAAATAAAGTTAGCTGCAACAAGAATTTGTGAGTAAAGATAAGGTTTTTAAATAATAAAGTAGTCAAAGTGGTTGCAAAGAGAAATTATTTAAATAATAAAGTGGTTGCAACAAGAAGTGGTGAGTTTACTA
Source organism: Picea sitchensis (assembly GCA_010110895.2). Lineage (NCBI taxonomy): Eukaryota > Viridiplantae > Streptophyta > Pinopsida > Pinales > Pinaceae > Picea > Picea sitchensis. The sequence goes on from SNQJ01S0055194.1 coordinate 36,425, forward strand.
TTTATGGATAAGTCAAAGTGTTTGCAAAAGAAATAAATTAAATAATAAAGTTATCTGCAACTAGAAGTGGAGCGATTAATATTTTTGGATAAAGTGGTTGTAAGTGCACAAATGGTTGGAAGTGGGTTATCCCTAGAAGAAGGAATTTGGGTAAAGTTAGTTAGAAGGTAACCCCTAGAGGAAGCTACTTGGAGAGTGTACATAAGAGAACAAGGAACTCCCATTATCACCTACCCTACCTATTTGAATATCATTGAATATATATTATGTAAAAGTTCTATTGCATGTACACATTGATACATCAAGTTATGCAAGTCTAGGGTAGTAAAGGAGGGTTGACTATGAAATATTCAGGGTTGCAGTTTTTAAAAAACCCTAGTTTAGGAGGCGTACGCAGGATGAAAATAGAAGAGGTAACATACATACGCGAGATGATAGTAGAAGAGGTAGCATATGTACGCGGGTTGTACATGAAGAGGTAGCATACCCTTGAAAAACTCATGAAAAATGTAAGTGGATCTTAGTACCAGGTTCCTGAAGTCTGAAGCAAGTTCCCAGGTCAACATTCTACAGGCTCTCATGAGTAAATGTATGCCATTTATGTATTTTTTTGAGGATTGAATCTTGGATGATATGGAACATGCTTAAGGTATTTATTAGAGCCCCTTGATGGTATATGGTTGAGGTAAGACTATTACATGCTTGAGACACACTCTTGGTACTTAGTATATGGTTGTTATGGTTCCTTGTTAGAGGAACATCTTTGTGGTATTGGCATATACTTGAGGCTTGTCATACTGTGTTATGAGTCTATATCTTTATGATATTGAGAATCATGCTTGAGGTACATGACTAGAGGCATTTCATGGTATATGGTACATGTTAGGTGAGATACATTGTTGGTACATTGGTACAAGGTGTATGGTTGTTGTGTTAGTATTCTACCATTGATATTGATACATTATTGAGATATACACTTGGCATAAGGTAGTACATGCATAAGATACATATCTTAGTGGTGATGGTACTTGGTTGAGATACAATTTTCATATTACCTGTTCAATATATCTTATGGTACATGGTATAGTACATGTTTGATGCTTGATATGATATTTGAGATACATTTCATGGTTGGCACATGGTATGGTATAAGGTACATGTATTGATGTGCATGGGTGAGGGTTTTTTATTGTAATGTGTTGGTGAATTTGTTGGTTAGTTTGAGGCTACATATTGTAAATGTGGACAAACCTGTATAGATAATATCTAGCTAGCAAAGGACATACACAATTTGCAGAAAAATGAAAAAAAGACAGAAATGAGAGAGAGAGAATCAAAGAATTTTATTAACTGAATGAAAAAATGATACAATACAAGTGATATACGCTACATAGCTCAACTAATGTGCCATAATGCATGATAAAATGTGCTATAGTGGTGGTATGGAGTGATCTGGACACACACCAATAGTCACGGGAGTTAACTGTCACCTAGTCTAAGTCAACCGGCCTCTCAGTCCTTGGTTAATTGACTGAATCATAGTGAAATGAGGATGATATTAGGGAAGCATCAGTAATGCACCCTTCTAGTGATAATCCCGAGGAAAATGTGTATTAGTAGTGATGATCCCAATGCTGAATTGTGATGGAACCAATGTGGCATCAAGACTCCACTCCACTGATCCAACTGAAGTGTGAACTGAAGAGAATATTCCCCTAGAATGTAGGAAAAGGAATATTCTCCCTAAAATGTAGGAGACTAGATAATGACTAATGAACATAGGGAAAACCTGAGGAAAAAGAAATCATAGGTGTGTGTGAAGTATCTTCAACACCCCCTTTGAACATCACTATGGTGAAAATAAAATAATGGATCCCGGAAACGAGGCCATGTTAGGTGCCCGGAAAAAAGAAGACACTTAAATAAACAAGGAAAGAGGGAAAAACCTCCCTCAAGGTACAATGTATAAAAAAAAATAACTGAGAGTTGCTAGGCAACTGTGTCCTTCACTCCAAGATGACTACACAAACAATGGAACTTCTGCTCAGTGAAGGTCTTGGTGAAGATGTCTATAGTCTATTTTGTTGAAGGAAATAATTGTAGTTCTATGATCCCCTCATGTACTAAGTCCCATATTTAGTGCATGTTGATCTCGATGTACTCCGTCCACTGCCTCTGAACGAGATCTCTACAGAACTTCAGAGTGCTTTCGTTGTCACACCAAATGAAGATCGGTTGGTGAAACTGAATGTCCAAATCAATGAGAAAATGTTATAGCCACATAGCCTAAATGGTTATGTTAACTACCCCTCTGTACTCTGCCTCGGTTGAAGATAGAGAAATATCATCATGCTTCTTACTCGACCAATAGATGGGACCAAAACCCAGACTAAATGAGTAACCATATGTGGACTTATGATCAATTATATCGCCAGTCTAGTCAAAATCAGTGAACCTGATGAGGTCCAATGTAGATTCTGTTGCATAGTTAATCCCAAAAGTGATGGTGCCCTATACGTATCAAAGAATTCACTTTGTAGCCTTCCAATGTAGCTCATGTGAATCTTGCATGAATCGAGAGACTGCTACAATTGCATAGGAGAGGTCTGGTTTGGAGTGTGTGAGATACAAAAATATCCCCATGAGTTGTCTATACAATGTGTTTTCCACTAGTGGAGTGTCCCCTCCATCCTCATGTCTGACTCCTGATAGGAAAGGAGTTAGGGGATACTTGCATTCTATCATGTGGAATTTATCGAGGAGATCTCGTGCATACTTGGCCTGAGACAGTTTGATTCCTGATGCATCATAAATGATCTTGAGACTAAGGAAGAAATGTAGCAGACCCATGTCCATCATCAATAACCTATCATGCAGAATCCTCTTGACTGAAACAATCGCTTAAGTCAAGAAACCGATGATCAACAAATCATCAACATACAAAACTAGGAGTAGAAGTGAATCAATCGTCTTGAGCATGTAAATGTTCAAGTCCAACTTACAACATACAAAGTTCTGTGAAAACAAGTAGGATTCCATCTTGGCATACCATTCCCTTAGGGCCTTCTTGAGGCCATAAAGGGAATTCTTCAGTCGACATACCGAAGATGAATCCTGCATGAAGCCATGGGGATACTCCATATAGATCTCCTCAGAGAGATCTCCGTGAAGAAATGAATTCTTCACATCCATATGATGTACTTCCCATCCCTTGGCTATTGCAATGGAAAGTGCCAAGTGTATGGAATCCATCTTCACTACTAGAGTGAAGGTCTCATCATAGTCAATGTTGTGCACTTGTTGAAAGCCTTTGGAGACTAGCCTGGCTTTGTATATGCTAACTTATCCATCTGTTGCACTCTTGGTCCTGTCGACCCATCTTCTCTTGAAAAGTTTATTTCCTAAAGGAAGGGGAACCAGATACAAAATATGGTTCTCGAGGAGGGAGTTGTAATCCTCAGACATGGTGGATTCCCAAAAGGGATTCCCAGTAGCCTCACCATAGGACTATGAAAATGAAGAATGAACCAAGAAAATATTCATGGGTGGTATCAGTTCAGTGGCAGTGAGTGCAAGAGGAGGCTCCTCGAAATCAGATCAAGTCCTCCTGGTATCATTTGGATCCCCAACAAGATCTTCTACATCCTGAAGGGTAGTCTTGTCCCACTTGGGCCTCAACTCTAGCTCTGCATATGCATCTACATGCATAGAATATTCATATGACTGTACTGACTCAGTATCTAAATCAATTGAATCCTCTAAATCAGAACTCTAATCTAAATAAGAGTTTTCATGTGAATTCTTGTCATCTCTGATAGGTAGAAGAACAAAAGTTTCTGCATGCGGCTCATGAGGTGCATGCAAGATTATTTCCTCAAATTGGACATTAAGATCAATGATGAGCCAGTGCGTATAGGGATGAATGGGTATGTTATCCCTTCACATTGTTTTGGTATCCAACAAATATACACTCTTCACTCTGTGGATCAAGTTCCTTCCTCTTCTCGGAGGGAATCCTGGTCCATGCATGTGAACCAAATATACGGAAGTGGGTCACTTCCGGTTTGAGGCCGCTCCAAACCTCGAAGGGGGTCTTATCCTTGATAGATATATGGGGAGATAATTTTTGGATGTAGTTCACACAATTAAGTGCTTCTTCCCATAATCTCTGTGGAAGTGACTTTGCATGCAACATGCAATATACCATCTCTTTTAGGGATCTATTCTTCCTCTCAACAACTTTGTTTGTTGCAGAGTATAGGGAACCGTGTGCTGCAATTGAATCTCAACCTCAAGAAAAATATTTTGTACCTCATGGTTGACATACTCCCCCCCATTATCCGTTCGAAGGAATTTGATCTTCCTTCTTGACTGTGTCTCAACAAGGGATTTGAAATCTTTGAGATGCTTAAAGACCTCACATTTTTGCCTGAGAAAGAAATTCCAAGTGTAGTGTGATAAATCATCAAAAAAAATGAGCACATACCTTTATTTATTGATTTATGGATCTGTAAAAGGTCCCATGAGATCAATGTGGATCAGATCCAAAGGAGAGGAGGCCTTTTGAGTCTTTCCTTTGTCAAATTTATCTTGAGGGTGTTTTCCAAGGACACATCCTTCACAAATTCCTTTGGAGAAGTGGATGTCAGGTAGACCTTCAACCATTCCCCCTGCTTGCTAAGTTGTTGGATGTATCTGAAATTTAAATGCCTGAACCTTTCATGCCATATCCTACTACTTTCATCAGCATGCATAAGTAGTAATGTAGAATCTGGTTCAATAAATTCAGAAAATGTGTAGAGTCTAGATTGGTGATTTACCTCACCAGTAGAAAACTTGGAATTGGTTTGCATGTCATAGATATCCACAACATTAGGTGTGAATATTACTTTCTTTCTGTTGCCGTAGTTTGTCATCTGATACATGGAGAGAAGATTGACGGAGATTTTGGGAATGTGTAGCACATTCTCAAAGCTCTCGTTTATGAGTTCAACTCTCCCTTTTATAGTGACTTCGATTGGAGATTCATCCCCCATCAAAATAGGAGGACCTTTGCATGCATCCAATGAAGAGTAGACTTCCTTTGTGTATTTCATGTGGTGTGATGCACCTAAATCTACAATCCAAGCATCAAGAGAGAAGTTAATGAAAATCAAAGCATGGCTATAATTACCTTTCTTGGGGTTTTGATCTTCTAGCTTCTTCTTCTTGGCACCCTTAGGGATGCAATATCCAAGGTTGTTTTGCTGAAGTGTTTGTTCCATTTGATCTATCTTCTTCTGCATGCATGCATATTTTGGATGGAATCCTCATTGGTAGTAAGTTCATTTCTCCCCTTTTCTTCCCTTTCCACCTTTGGATCCAGAGGAATCGTTGAAGGGTTTTGAGTACCCTTCCTTCTTTGGATTTTCATTTTCCTTCCCTTTGTCTTTGTTTTTAGATTTCCGATTTTGGTGACTTCTACCATCTTGTACAAAAAGTGAATGCACCTTTGAGCCTTTTATTTTTCCCATGTTGATGAGCTTGGTCTGCTATTGCGTCATAGACTTGATAAAGACCTCAAGAAAGGGAATGGTCCAGGTTGATCTAGAGGTGAGCCTAGTTGAATGAAATGTGGATACAAAAACTGAGTATTCTAGACCAAATTTGGAAAGAATGGTAAGAACCATTTGTTTCTCCTCTTTGTATTTATCAACCCCGCAAGCCTTGAGTCGCAACAACAAATCCTTATATTTGGTAAAAACATCTTGGAGATTGTCGAAGGTTTTTGGATCCAAAGTGACCAATTCAACCTAGAGCATGTGTCCCCTCATCTTGTCCTATTTTCCAAAAAATCCTTCCATGGTGTTCCAGACTTCATTGGGGGTTTTACAGGAGGATATGTGAAAGAGGAGCTAAGGAGAAATAAGAATGCAAATAGTTCTATACGCTTCATCCATTTGATTCAAATACTTGGATTTTTCTATGGATGATGTAGATTTGGTCTCTGTGCCTATGGTTAACCTGTATAATCCTTTTCTTTGAATATTCAATTCCATCTTGTGCTTCTAAGAAAATAATTTGTACGGTGTAAGAATTAATTCTTTTGGAAATTCCCTTTTTCCCATTGTCTTCAATCTTCTGTACCTGCAAAAAGAGTATGGTGTGTATTTTTCCTAGAAATCCATAGGCTCTAATACTATGTAAATGTGGATGAACCTGCACACATAATATCTAACTAGAAAAGGACATACACAGTTTGCATAAAAATGAGAAAACACAGAAACAAGATAGAGAAAATCAAAGAATTGTATTAACTGAATGAAAGAATGATACAATACAAGTGATATACGATGCATAGCTCAACTAATGCACCATAATGCATGAGATAATGCACCATAGTGGTGGTCTAGAGTGATATGGACACATACCGATAGTCACGGGAGTTAACTGCCACCTATTCTAAGTCAACTAGCCTCTCAGTCCCGAGTTAACTGAACAAATGAAAGTGAAATGAGAAGGAGATCAGGGAAGCATCAGTAATGCACCATTCTTGTGATAATCCCAAGGACAATGTGCATTATTAGTGATGATCCCAATGTTTCATGGTGATGGAACCAATGTGACATCAAGACTCCACTCAATTGATCCAATTGAAGTGTGAACTGAAGAGAATATTCCCCTAGAATGTAGGAAAAGGAATATTCTCCCTAAGATATAGGAGACTCGATAATGACTAATAAACATAGGGGAAACCTTACGAAAAATAAATCCTAGGTGTGTGTGAAGTATCTCCAACACATACCAGTGAAGGTTCTATGTCTAGTCCATGTGAGGGTTTATTACACATGATTATGACTATATGCACATGTATAGCACATGACTAGAGAGACATAGATTCACTTGGTTTTAATGATATTCTTGTGATATTGAGTATGAGATCTATGTTATCAAATCTGATCTATTGAGGAATATTCTTGGTACATGTTTAGAGGAACTTTTTATGATTGGTACATGCTTGGTACATGTTTAGAGGCACTTTCTAGTAGTATTGTTGACATGCGGTATATGGATGGTGTGGCATAGATATATTGATATATTAGTAAAAGAACATCTTGGTATTGGTGATGGTTATGAGGTATTGTGATGTACATAGTTGATGCACTTGTAATGGTATTGGTTGTGTGAGTGATTGATGTACATGGTTGATAGTGCAAGTTGATTGGTACAGGATGACTGGTACAGGTTGGGACAGGTTGCAGGTTGATGTGACATAGGTAGAATTTTTTTTAAGTTTCAGAAAAGGTGAAAATCGTAGCTTACTGAAGGTGTACGCACGATGCAGTATAGACAGGCCACATACATACATAGGTTGCAATACAGACAGTTCACGTACATATGCGAGTTGTATAAAATATAGGCCACATACCTGTTGGTTTTTGTTGGTACAAGAAGGTTACAGGTACATGTTGATCACAAGATATTGGTACATGTTGGTTACAGTTTTTTGGCACAGATTAATATAGGTTTACAGTGATATATCTCACAATGACATTGTGGTAGTGGTTTCATCATTTCACTTATATTTTAGGGAGGCAGGATGGGGCAAGGACAGGTGTTTGTATCCACCTTCCAGCTGTAACCAGAGAACATATGGGGTTGTAACCTCCTTCTGGTTGTAGCCAGATAATTGGGGAGTTGAAGCTTCCCTCGGGTTGTAGCTTGAAAATATAGGGGGTTGGATCCTCCTTCCAATTGGAGCTAGAGAATTGGAAGTTGGTGCTTCCTTGAATGTAATTCTTAAATACATATAAGAAAAACAAATTGTGGTTTTCTCCTGCATTCGGTTTCCATGTAAAATATTGGTGTACTATGCATTGTGTGGATGTGTCTATTATTGTTTATTATGCACTAATGGATGTTAATATTATACGATACAATAACATATCAATGATGAAATGATGAACATTGTTGAATAATTTAAACGAATATACATTGTGGTTAAAAGGATTAATAAGTGGTATAAATTGCTCATTATCGATTCACTCCCCCTCTCAGTAATCCAACATATAATATATATTTTATTTCCAATTTAATATGATTGATGAGATCCTAATTCTTTTATTGATGATTTTTCCATCTTCCATTCATTGTTGGCTCCCAAACTCTAATGACAACATTCCTTCACTTGACATAGGATTGTATTTCTACCACCTAATGGGTATTTTTATGTTGGATAACTAGAGATTATATTTTCTTTTATGATGATGATGATTGCATCCCTTATTAAAGAATAGGGAAAATAACAAATACAACAAACAAAGAGACACAAAGAATACATAAATAAACTCAAGATCATTGAATTTATTATTCACCACTCTCACACACAACGACTATGGATTAGTTGAAATGGTTTAGTTTCCCATGAATTAAAATTTCAACATCCAACCATATTTACAAATAATACAAAAATTAAATGCCAACTAGTTGAATTTCTAGTTGTACTAATTTTCAACATTCCCTCTACAATGAACATCCAACTAATTAAGCTCCCTCAAAAAAAAATATTCCCAACAAGAATATATACAAGTACCAATGCATATAATCGCCTCCCTTGTAACAAAAGTTATTAATGCATCTAATAACCAGTGAAAACTCTCAAAACTACCATCAAATTTCAACATTACCAACATCATTCAAATGTGTGCACTGTTGTAATTTTTACTCCCGCATAATACACAAATATGCACTCAAATAATATATCCTACATTGACCTACAAGTAAATATAAACACAAAAACACCAATCAAAGCTTCAAATCTACATAGGTGATAGCGGGGAAAATACCCCTATTACTATATCGGGTCAAACTACATGTACAACACTGACCTCCCTTAAAAGATGGCGTTATTCCTTAAATTTACCCCAAACTATCTAAATTGAAAGGAAAGAGAGAGGAAGGAAGAAGAGTAGGTGTACCTTTGGTCCTAACGTCTGATGTAGACTTCCTTCACCTTTGTAGCTTCCTAGATTGTGGGTCTCCTCCCAAGGCTGACCTGGAAGAACAATTAGGAAAAAAATGCTACAAATATATAATCTCTACTTGTTACTTTCAATATTCAGATATAAGTATAGATGCATTAATCAATTAAGCATAAAGACACAATATATTGGGATAGAAAAATAACTCTTTTATTCAATATGAAGATTAGAAAGATTACAACCTTCTTATCGACGAATGCTCTACGAACTAGGTCCGAGATCCTATTATTGCTGCTCCAAGTGCATCATTCCCATGCTTCCTCTCACAATCAACTCATCTCTTTGGGAAAAGGGAAGGGATTGCGTAAGGAGAAAGGGCTAGAGAGGGAATGTTGATGCCAAATCTCAGAAAGGGATGCAAAACTTGGGCTAGAAGGGAAAGGGATTTTGGAAGAGTTTATTTGTTATCATGCTTGATGATGTAAATGGGACCCCAAGACCTATTTTTATATGATAAAATATGTTTATTTAGTTTGGGGATGATATACAATGGGTAAAATGGTTGGGAACCCCTTGATAGCCTGTAAACTATGTTGAATTCCTTGTAATTATATATTTTTTCCAACTTTTGGAGGTAAATGTAGGCTGTCTAGAATGCAACTCGCGTATGTACATGGGATGAACAGTATGAAACTAGAGTGTGTATGTGGTAAGTAGTTCAACAAGGCACATACATGTTCCAAAAAATGGTTTTTTAAGAAGGATCCTCAACAATAATTTGGCAAATTGTGTAAGTGGAAAGGCCAATGCCATGCATGCATAGGTAGGGAATTTTTGGACTATAACATATGCCCCCTAATGTGTGAGGTCAGAAGAGAAACTGATGGCCAAAATACATTACAATATATTTACCAGTGGGAAGGAATGAAGTCGAGTGAGCCCAAGACTAGAGTTCGAGAGGTTCCATCTGCAAAAAAATGATAATCTCTCTGAGGCAGGCATACCCATGCTCGGGATGAAATAATCATGGTTGAAAATCAAGTACACTGTAGATCCATGTCATATATAAATGTCTATATAAACTGTATCCACGAGAAATACAAACAGATATACATCTCAAAATCGTTTGAAGATATACAAGTACAATGTAATATGCATATTCAAGAAGCATTGATGCATGTGGATGGAGATGAGGACTTCATATCTCAAAAAACAACTTAAATATCTTAAACAACTCAAGTAGGAGTACAATAGGAGTGTAAGACTCACTACTATGAGGTATTTGACATGTCGTTGGGGAAATACTAGAGGATATCGATCATCAGGCACAAAACTTCAATGATTTTGAATCTAGACTTGACTAGACTCTTGGGATGTCCGACTCATGAAATTCAAGAGACAAACTGCAGAATGGCTGACTCAAGTTGGATAAAAATTCCCTTGGAAAAAAGCATGAAAAATGATGAGACTCAGGAAGCGTAATATAGACATAAGTCGGTGATACAGGAGACACCACAAACTCTCAATATGTTTGGAAGAGTAACCAAAGGGAGGAGGACACAAGTCTATGTAGCGAGAACAACTTCCTAAGGTCATACTAGATTCCAATGCTTGGTGAAAAAACAAAAGGATTTTCTTTGTCCAAGGGTGATTGTCTTGTTTCTGAATAAAAGAGAAATGTATATCCCTTCCCTTCTTTTTAGAATATATATATATTTTTTGTCTTTTTCAATTTTTTGACGAGCTTGAAAAAGAATAAAATAATGCTAACTTACAAAGGAGGAAAGAGTGCCACGAGAAAGGAAACTGGTTCCAAGCACATGGAACATATTGATTCTCAGGGCAAGGAGACATATGCAGGATAAAGACAGTCAGGCAAAATGCCTCCATGGGTCAGGGTGTCAGATTGCAAGGGAAAAAAGTGTTGCAAGACTTGTGGATAAGGAATGATTTAAAGGTTCAGTTGAGAGCAACATGGAGTCGGCATTAGTCCAAAGGCACAAGAATGAGACATGCGATGTGATTAATTATGACACAACAAGACTCCTTCAATGTGAGGTTTTACGATCCCAGAGAAGGTAATCTCGGTAGTTTTTCATGTTTAGAGAGTCTAAAAAAATGCTAAAAGAAGACTCCAGAGAGTTCCTTTTTCGTAATTAGTCTATTCGGTTCAAAAAAGGGTTACACTTATACTGAAAGGAAGTCTCTTCAAAACCATTTTAATGAGTGTGATAGAGACAAGATCACTCGACTATCTTTTCAATTTTAAGGAGTCTGAAAAGAGATTAACTATGGACTCACAACCTTTTTCTGAGTTTAGTCTCCTTAGCCCAAAAAAGTATAAAATATAACTTAGGATAACTCTCCCAACAAGACATGTCTCCCGAGGCATACCATTTTCCTGGATAATCTATTGGCCAGAAAAGGGTTAAACTTATGCCAAATAGATGTTCTTTCTGGTCCAATTAACTAGTGTGAAAGGAACAAGGTCACTTGGCAATATTTTAATATTTAGGGAGTCTGAAAATAGCTTAACTATGGACTCTGAGGGGGTTCCTTTTTCGTAAGTAATCTCCAAGGCCCAAAAAAGAGATAAACCAAAACCAAGGAGAATGGCCCTTTTTCAAAAATTTAGTCCCTTAGGCCCGAAAAAGGGTTAAACTTACGCCTGAGATTACTCTCCTAGCGAACCAAAGATCCTAGGGCATACCTTTATTTGTAAATTAACCATCTAGACCGAAAAAGGGGTAAAGTACCGCTGGACAGATGTGCCTTCAAATTTGAGTTTGGCGAGTGTCAAGGGCAACAAGATCGCTCGACAATCTTTTCAATTTTATAGAGTCTGAAAAGGGCTTACAGAAGACTCTAGGGGGGTTTCTTTAAGTAATCCAAATGAGACCGAAAAGAATAAATAATCTCTCGTTAGATATTTCTTTCAAATTTTAAGTGAGCTTGAAAGACAATAAACCATCCTCTAAGGGATTCCCTCGGGTATAGGCCAGAGAAAGACGAAGAAGAATGAGGCTTCAACACATAGTCCTGGCAAGACTAAAAGGACTCTCGTGCCTATGAAGTGCTTCGACATGGGAACCAAAAGGAAACAATGGCTCTAATGAGGATTCCCATGGAAGGAAGGCTCTACCACCTAAATTACGACACATTGATCAACAAGGAAGGTTAGTGTCGCAATTCGGTGGGGTCGATTTTAAGGCCAAATGAACCAAGAAATGGATAATGCAAAAATGAAAGTAGGGAAAAAATATAACCTATATGATAGTTTTGAGGTCAATACCTGTCATAATGAATCGATACAATGAACAAATGTCAAATAAAAAAACGTTTCCAAGATCCTACATATAAGGCCAATAACACTCATCCATAAGTTAATAGATCCAATATAGATAGAAACTTCATAAAATAAGAGGTGCTACTGAATAAAAAACTTGAAAACAACAAACCTGGACTGTACAATTGATCCAAATTTTATGAGAAGAACGAAATGAATACAGATTATTAAAAGATTCTTAACACAGAATAACAAAGATACAATAAAAATGGTTTTCTATTCAATAAGGAAATAAGCTGAAACTGTAAAATGCAGCGAAAAACAAGATTGTTGGAATGGTGGTGGCTTATCTCTGAGAAGAGATGTGATGGATGCGCTCATTCTCCAGAAGATGATTACAATGAGGCTCTGAATGCCTTTTTACAATAAACAGGAATGTCAAAAACCCTAGACATGCAAAAACCTAACCCTAGGAGATGAAGCGCCAAAAGTCATGTGGGCCCCGTTTGGGTAAGTTAGTACATCAATTTCCTGGGGTCGTAACTTTTGCATACGATATCCATTTTAGGCTCACAATAGCTTGTTGGAAAGGTCATTTCTAGATGTGGCGAGCCCTAAAAATGTTGTTTAGGGCCTCAAAACGGCCCCGCAAATCAGGGACCCAAAAACTAGGAAACAAAATGCCAAATTGGAAAACTGCCAAAATGAACCAGTTGGAATAGGTGGGAGGCCATCGACATCCATATGGATCAACAATATGTACAAGTTATCGCACAACCTTACGACTGATGCATGGTAGTATTTCAGGTAAAGCCCGTTTCTAGGCTCTAACCAAGAGTCTCTTTGATAGTCAACCTGGAAAGTCTCCCAAAAGGGAAGAAAAAACAAACCACAGTGTAAGTCTTCCCACGGTATTGAAACCATAGTCATGGCTTCAAGGATAACCTCATCCAAAGTAAATTCAAAATACAAAAAATCACGCAAACGAGGAGGGTCGACAGTCCAAAAGGGCAAAGCAAGATGACCATATTCCATATGATGATGAAGCTTCTAGCCATGACTAGTAGAGTCTATTAGCGAAGAATCACAAGGATGATGGCTTGAGGATCTACAAACAATGAGATTAGACTCAAAAAGAGACTCAATATCACTTGGACCAGGAGGAGGAAGCAAGGGATACCATGCCCCCATTGGATAAACCGATGGATCAATTGTTGATACCAAGTCTTGAGAAGGCAAACATGAGTGAACAAGTTCCTGCTCATGAGCAATTGAACATTGAGGATAATATGCCACATAATTAACTTGTGGCGGGGTATGTTCTACATGAATACTAGGAACATATAAAGGGCGGGGTATGTTCTACATGAATACTAGGAACACACAAAGGGAATCCCTAATAATGTCGAATTAGGATGGTGGTTATTATATGCCAACTATTCAATAGTGACAATGCTTCCATTGTGAGGGAACGTACCACCTCGGAAGAGTGTAGAATTCACAACATTCATAGAATATACATAATCATGCCCAAGAAACATATTGAAATATAATGGGCCTTGGTAACCACTATAACATAGAAAAGGAAAGTATTCCCACCTAATGAAATAGGAAACCAAGGAAGAATTCTAAATATTCACTAGGTATTCTTTCAAAAGCCAACAACTCATATGAAGAAGACACAAGATCATGAGAACCCAAATCTTGCCAAGCAAGCCAGGATGATAAAATATCAGAGGATCCTTCATCTACAAATGCATCAAAAAAATTGAATTAACTTCAACCCCTATTTGAAAAGCAAAGTGTAAGAAGGAAGATGAGGCTCAAAAAAGATCATTCCAATCAAAGGAAACCATACTAGGACTTGAAGGTGTGCTCAAAGTGATCGAATGCCCCCCTGTTTTGGCATTGAACCGAAATGATAAAAAATAGTCGGTAGACACATAACTCCTCAAGAGAAGAGTGGGATTATCCTAAGATTGCATTGGCATGACCACTTCAGGTAGACTCAACACTATCCAAGAGAAAAGTGGGATCAGCCAAGGATTGCATAAACACAACCACTTCCTCAACCACCGGGTCAATAGGCTGCGAGACAACTTGGTATAAAGGTGCATCACCCATCAAAATAGGATTGAGAACAACTGAAGATTGCATCGGCTTGACCACTTCATCAACCAAAGGTCAAATAGTTTGTGAGGAAACCTCATAAGACTTAGAATCAGAAGAGATCGCAGACAAGGACCACAATCTTCATGCCTCTAGCTGTGGCATAAATGAGTATAGTGATATCCCTGCAAAGATTACAAGGAAATTAGGCTTCACGCCCCATCCATCTAGTTTTCTCAATGTAATCATTACCCCAACTCAAGAGAAATATTTGGTCTCACCCTCATGCAATCTGCACATGTTGCATTTTTCCATTTCCCATGTAGACTTATCATCCTGCTTGTAAAATATCGAGCTAAAAATACATATTTTTCCACATGTATGCATCTTGCCTACTATACAAAATGTGTACATGCAGGTCAGCTTCCACCACAACTCACGACATCAGATTTGTGTCCTAAAATGAAAATTAGTGTCGGCTTTCCATGTCACTTAATGAGATATATGAACCCTTGGTCTTCCATATAATCGAACGCTCAATCGCCCCTTCGCCCATTTGAAGCTATAAATGGGCCAATTTCGAAAGCCATGGAAAAGAGGGAGAAAGTGAATTCAACTTTTGAGATAAAGTTACTCTAGAGAAATTATTTACTTCATATTGAGTCTCCAGCCCTTTGTTCCTTTAAGTCCAAACATAGTGTCCAACTCCCAAGATCTTCTGTTATTGATTGATAACCTCATTTCTTTTCTATTATGAGCTTTCCTTTGGTGGAGGATTAAAGTGGTGAGGCCCAACCGAAGAAACCCACTCGCTCAACCGTGGTCACTTAAGCCCATAATATTTTCTACCTCTTTGTTGATCATTTATTAATAGAAATACCTTTCCGCCGAATTGATATCTTGCAAATATTTGAGTTATTATCCATGGGCTGCATTTGTTATGTATATTAATGGATTATGCTATCTAATGTGCTTAACCTTTTATATTATCACCTATTCTTTGTTTGGTTCTTGAGAACTAGTTAAGGTGTGTATATAGCTTTGGATCAAAGTGTCAATGATGGACTTCATCGAACATCCGACCAGGTAGGCCTCTTCTTATCTCGCTTGTATATTGGTTTTTATATCATGTTTTTTGGGATAGAGTTGATTTCAGCAGTCATTTCCATCTATTGTGGCTTCACTCTGAACCATAGAGAGATTCTTTTCCCTCAGAACATAATTCATGCACTATATTGGGTAGGATTGAATCTCTTTCTTAGGGTTTGGATCACTTTTCTCCTTAGATTTATCTCATTCCTATTACGCTCTTTGTCACATCATTGCTTGGTACCTTTGACCACTCTTGGTCTAAGTTTTCAGCCTTCTTCCCTGCCTAGCCTTGTGTTTTGAAACATATAATTTTTTGGCTTGACAACACGTGATATAATGCCAGGCTATCCTCCTCGCAAGATGCGACATAATGCTTCATTTCCTCAAACAATCGTGATACATCACTTTCTCCCTTGCTTTTGGTCGGGTCCGGTGGTTTCAGTATTTGATGTTTGTTGAGTTTTCTTAGGTCTCAGAAGTCTCTGGCACTGCTTGTGGGATGACAGAAACCCTCTTTTGGTTGAATTTCAATAAGTTTATCATCACCTTTTAATTTTGATTGTCCATGCATTAGGTTGGTTTGTTTCTGGTATTATGTTTGACCCATATCTTCTACATACATAGTAGAGTTTATATATCAGGTTGATTTTCAGTCCATGCATTTTCAT
This sequence comes from Picea sitchensis, assembly GCA_010110895.2. Lineage (NCBI taxonomy): Eukaryota > Viridiplantae > Streptophyta > Pinopsida > Pinales > Pinaceae > Picea > Picea sitchensis. The sequence goes on from SNQJ01S0055194.1 coordinate 52,540, forward strand.
TTTTATTATACATTGAAAATAAAATATTAGTCATTTTATTACTTCTTGAATTTTGTCTTTTGAGTCTTGGTCATTATCTTAGTATATGTAATGAAAGATTGTTAATTTTTATTCATAATTACAGAGTTGAAATCAAAAATTTCATTTGTTATTAGAAGCATATCATTCATTGAAAATTGAAGTTAAAACTTTGCATTATATTCATATTTACTTTCCTTGCAAATACGTCATAACATCATGAGTTTCAATACCATACCTTTTTGAGTAATCACGGCCACTAAAATTAACGATATAATTTAAAATTAATTAGTCACGATTTTTTTTCTAAGGTACACAAAGTAGCTTAGGATTTATTTCTTTGGAATAGGATTTTGTGAGTAAACTTCTCCAAGGAAATTAAATCAACATATGTGTCTGAGAAAGGGAGTGGAGAAATCCATTGTATAATTGGTAATATCAGGAGGCTCCGCTCACACCGGAGTTAATCACGAGCTCACGCGAGGTTGGTTGAAGGGATATCCCCCCAATACCTTCTTAGCGTTAGAGATATTTATGGGGATCTATTCGTATCTGGGAATCTTACTAGTTCCTTTACCTCTGTGAGAGGTGATACTTTCAAGGTTTCGGGCTTTGCTACCCTGCCCATACGATGGACCTGACTTACGACTGCTCACCTGTGCATCGGTTATATAGTGTTTTATTAGTTTCTTGACTTAGGTTCCACATAGGTTACTTGCAGGGGTTATTATGCAGGTACCCTGGGTCAGATAAGGGTCAGACAACACAACCTTTATGGAGGATTACCTCTCCAGGGGGATCTGACCCACTGGTTGTTAATCCCATGAGGGCCCTTGTTGTCCCTTGGTTATGGAAGGAAGTAAAGTACAAATAAGAAAAGGTAAAAAGTGATCTTCGCGGAGGATATAGTAACTGTTACTAGGTCGAAGTGAGCAAAAGAGAAGAAAAGATGGAGCGAAGTATGAAAAATCAAGCCGTTGGATGAGAAGACCGAGGATGAAAGGAAAGCAAGGAAGATGGATCAAGGACAGCTCAACAAGTGGAAAAATATATCATTGGATGCTTTGGAGCATTACACAAGAAGAAAGGAAATACAGGCCAGCAAAGCCCGGGAAAAGCGGGTCAAGTTGACCTAGCGTTTTAGACACCTAGGGTTTTGGTAATTAGGGTTTTGACACCTAGGTTTCGACCTAAGGCTGTCGTTGAGATATTGTAATTTATAAATAAATTCCAAGAGGACCTGTGAGAGAGGGAGGGGTACATGTTGTTATGATGTTGTTGTTAATCTAGTCATATAGTTGTGTGAGAGATCATTGTATTGAGAGGAAGAAGAGCCGAGTAGAGAGCCTTCTGGTATTGTAAGATCTTCAGTTGGGTGCAAAGATCAGTTCCTGTAGCTGGGTGTGCAAGGAGGGGAGAGGAAGAGAGAAGAGAAAGAAGATCTACTCACTGAGAGCGCAGACAAGAACTGTAAGATTTACCTTAATATACTATAAGCATAGTTCTGTGGATGTAGCCCTAGAGAGAGGGTGAACCACATACATCTCTTGTTATGTGTGATTGATGCTTTGATCTCTGTCGTTTTCATTGTTGTGTTAGATCAAATCGATAGCTGTGCAAGATAGATCTAGCTTGATAAGTGTTAAATGCATACTGAGTTGATATTGTACTAGATCCACTTGATATTCCCCTGGTTGTAGACATTTATGTCCTACAACCACCTCATAGCTGCTTCAGGTGAGACTGCATATTCTTTGCAGGTGTTGCCGAAAGGGCCAGTAGCTAGGGCTTGTTGGTGCGCTCTTGGAGTGAACCTCGAGTCTTCCCCTGTGCCAAAAAATGGTTCCGTTGTCAGTACCGAAAACTATGTAAGGGAATGTCAAGGTGGTTCCCATCAAAGACAAAGATTCAAAAGTGGATAGAGGATCAAGAAAGGGACTTTGTTGAAGCCCAAAAAAAAAAACCCAAGTTGAGTACTAAATATTGGCTACAAAGATACATTTTCATCGACATCCACGAGATCTTATTTGGAGGAATCCATCAGGAGCTATTTGAGTGGTTGGCTAGGTTAGCTGACACACAATTTGAGATCAGATCTAGATCCCCTGTGGTTTGGACGCTGGTGCTAATCCAGAGGATTAAGAGAGCTGATAACACCGTATCCAGAGCAGTAGATCATTGGTTTGATATCACCATTGGAGGGTATATCACCAAATTTGTTGTTGACAGAGTAGAATCATACAACCAATCTGAGAGATACTTTTTCAAAGGACCCAAAGGGAAATTTTTAAATTTTCTAAAGTTAAGAATCAAGATTCTCTTGCATGAAAACCACATCTTGAGGACAAAGTATATTGGCTGGATCTGAATAGGCTAATGTTCAGGAATTCAGACAGGGACAATGACACAGAAGCTAGACATACGCGTAGTGGGAAAGTATTCAGAGGGGTTCACCTAGAGAACCTGTTTAAGAAAAATTACGGGGAAGAGGGTTTCTATAGTGGAGAAGAGGCAGATCTAATGGACGAAGAGCACTCAAAACCCACTAGGACGGAGGAAGGAGCCGTTGAGGAACTTCGCCTAATCGATTTAGAAACATCGGGAGCTGCACAGACAAGTGAAGTAAGTAATATCAATCCTTCTGTTGTTTCAGAATGCTAAGAAATCAAAATAGTCAGAATCACCATAATCCACAGAGTACTATTACTAGAAGTTCAACATCTACTCAGACAGGAAATCTAGGCAACTCCATGGAAGATGAGATAAGGCTCCCTATCTTTAGAGGAGATGGATCTGAGGATCCTGATTAGCACTGGTTCCTGTGTGAGGCCATATGGAACATTAAATTTTTTACTGATGAAGTTGTTAAAAGAAACCAATTTAGCACCACACTGAGGGATCACGCATTAAGTTGGTACATGAAGCTTGTCCAAGGACTTGTGAAGCCTAAAACATTGAATGAGATCAATAAAGTGTTGATTGCAGAGTTTTAAAAACCTAAGTCAGAGTCATAATGTATTATAGAGCTGAAGGAGATCAATCAAAAGGTCGTTGAACCTATTTGGGAGTTCGATCAGAGATTCAAGACCCTAACTGGAAGACTGACTTTTAAGATCCCAGATGAAAAAAACAAAGAATGGTTCATTGTTGCTATTCTACCACATATTAGAGTTCCCCTGATGCAGCAAAATATTTTTTCATAGGAAAAATCATTGGATATCGCCATGAAACTTGAATCAACACCTATGGGAGAATCTAGCTCAAGCATGAGCCAGATCTTGAGCCAGCTGACTAGTTTATCTTTGCAAGTCGAGGATATAAAGAAGGACAAGGGGAAGGACAAAAGGGAAGATATTTGGTGTGTACGATGAAGATCAGAAGGTCATGATAAGGAATGTTGTCCCCTATTTCATGAATACTTGCCCTCAGGAGCACCGAGCCCCCTGAAGCAAGTTAATCTACCCTGGTGTGAAGTATGCATAAACCGACATCGCCCTGGTGAGTGCTTTTATATGAAAAAGTATGTCCAAACTCCTACAAACTTGTATTTCACTTTCTGTAAGTTAGTAGGACATGATGACATAGATTGTAGGGCCTTTGACCTTATGCAAGAAAGATCAAGAAACATATACAAGATCCAAGGCGAAGTGCATCAGGAAGGAAACAATGCATAGTATAACTCTCCAGGAAGAGGAAATTCCAATCCTCGCGGAGGATATAGAGGATGAGGAAGAGGAGGAGGAATGGTCCAAGGCCAAGGACAAATAATTTGTTACAGCTGTGCACAGCTAGGACATCTAGCAAGGGATTGTCAGAACCCTTTCACTACTTGCAGTTATTGCAATTATTTTGAGCATGTTATAGAGGATTGCCCTATGCTGCTGGCTAAGATTCAAGAAAGACGAGGACCTCAGAAGAACCCACAAATACAATTGATCAAGGTATAACCTCATGGATTTGATCCTAGAGTTGCTTTTATTACACAAGGAGGCGTTGCTACAGGACAGGATAGAGTGACCAAAGAGAAGATTGTGGAAGACTCAGGAATCAGAAAAGTTGCAGAAAAGACCCAGATTATTGATGCGAAGAAAGAAAGGAAAATCTTTGAGGAAGAAAGGCAATATTTCAAAGAAGATCAAGGGTCCTCATGAAAAACATGGCTGGAAATAAAAGAATACGAAATGCCTCAGGAATTCGATCATTCTGCTTCACCAAAAGAAGGAAAAGAGGTAAGAAAACTCATGGAATTTCCATGCACTTGTATTAAGTTGATTCAAGATAAAAGAGATGTACAAGAGTTGCAGAATTTGATTAGACAGTATGAGCTAGGGTAGGTAGACCCCTTATTGACTAGGGAAGTACACCAAATTAGAAAGAAGAGGAGGACAAATAACGAATTACACTTGAATGCTCAGATAGGAGACTATGATATAGATTATGTGGTCCTGGACTTAGGGTCGGAGGTTAATGTCATGACGAAGCAGACGTGGGAACTGATGGGGAAACCCAAGCTGATCTACTCCCCTATCAGGGATCACATGGCTAATCAGCAAGTTGTTGGCCCATTTGGATGATTGGAGCATGTCCTAGTGGACATCGAAAGAGTAAGAACCTTTGCAGATTTTTAGGTAATCAAAATTGTTGATGATAGCTTCCCTTACCCTGCATTGCTTATAGTAATTGATTGGGCCTTTGACAATTCTACTGTTGTTGATTTAAAGAAAAGACATATGACATTTGAAAGAGAGGGCCTAAATTTTTAGAAGCATATTTTGATCACTGGTCTATGTTTAGTTTGTTGAAAAACCATATTGAATATCTAAGGATAATGTTGGATAAATGAAGTCAGTGTCAAATTGATTTAAATCTGAAGAAATGCATCTTCTTCTCACCATTTGGAGTACTATTAGGACATATTGTATGCAAGCAGGGATTGATGGTTGATCCATCAAAGATTTCAATTATAGTTGATTTGCCACCACCTACTTCAGTCAAACAACTGTGAACTGTGCTAGGACATACTGGCTATTACAGGAAATTTATTAAAGGCTATGCCCAAATCACAGCACCAATGGAGAAGCTGTTGAACAAGGACTGTTAGTTTGGCTGGACAGATGAATGCCAACAAAGCTTCGACACACTGAAACATAAGATGGTCACTGCACCCATTCTGGTTTTTCTAGATTGGAACAAGGGGTTTCATGTACATGTCGATGCGTATTATATTTCATTAGGAGCAGTACTGGCACAACCTGGAGAAGGGGAGATCGACCACCCATTAGCTTTTTCTAGCAGGAAGTTATCTATAGCTGAGATTAACTACACCACTATAAAGAGAGAAGGATTGGCCATGGTCTATGCACTACAAACATTCCGCCACTAATTATTGGGAGGATGCTTTAAAATGTTCACATACCACACCGCACTGAAGTACCTAGTCAACAAGCCAGTGTTTGGGGGGGAGAATATGCAGATGGATTATGTTGTTTCAAGAATATGATTTTGAGATCATAGTTAATCTAGGAA
>SNQJ01S0055195.1:17203-37912 GCA_010110895.2 Picea sitchensis
ATCTATATCTATATATTCATACCATTCCATATTTTCTCTTCACATGATATTGTCACAGGAAAACACTTACAACTCTTTTCCTAAAGAAAGATATAGCCTACCTTCAATGATAAGAAATTTCCATGCAGATTTATTTCAGACAAGTCTAGAGGCCATCTACAGGGATACACAACAAATTCACATTTCAGGTATTCATGTTCATAATTACAAACATAAGCATCCAACCATTTCATTTCAGTTACACAGGGAGTAGAAATACTTATATATTTATAAGGTGTAACCAATCAACCGACAGTGTGTGTTCTCCTTTCCACCCAACCATAGGCTTAGATGCATTCACTCTTAGAACTCTAGCCTCACCCATGCGAAGCCATGATACTACCAAGGAATATCTCCCTGTTTCTCAGTAAATTATGGAGGTCACTCTCCATCACGCTACTCTTGGTAGATATTTTCCTTACACCCATCTCTAGCCCAAGACTCTTCGTGGTTTATCGGATGAATTCCCAATATCAAGATCGCGACCCCCTTATCTCAAGTTGGGTTTTTGGGCTCTTAGACCAAATATTTAGAGATTCTCTACTCTCTTCCCTTCCAAACTTCCTTGAGTTCAATGTCTCTCCCCGATCCCCTGATCTCTCTCTCTCTCTCTTTCTGTCTACCCTTGTGTGCTTCTCTTGCATGCATAACTTGAGAAGGTTCTCGACTTGTCCCCTTCCTTCTGTCAGAAGGAATTTGGTGAGTCAATCTGGGGCTACAGAATTGGTACCCTATTGTACCTAGGTATGATAGTTTCATCTGTCCTAACCTGATCTCCCATATCTGGATTTATTTGGGGTAGTTGGATGTCCAACCACCTTCCTTCCTCATTAACTGATTTTCCTTGAAATTAGGGTTGAGGAAAATAATCTAAATATCAAATATTATCGACAAGGAGTTTTGGGTCATCTTTAGCATGGTGAAACCCTCTCTAAGTTTTCTCACTCTTTCCTCTAGTGGTATCATGGCCAATACTTTAAGGCTTCACCCTCATAGTCAGCTGTTGTCATTTGCAATTAGACAATAATACATTTGTAGTGTTTTTATCCCATTGCATGGCAGCCATAAATCATGATTAATTACACATAATCATAGGTTTAGAGTGGGGGGGTGTTACACATTCTTTAATCATTGAAAAATATATTTATATGCTCAATCATTGAAGAAGATAAGTGTGCGAATGATTCAACTTATGTGTACACTTGTTGGATGGGAAGTATCCAAAAAATTATATTCAAGAAGTAGAGCCAAGATGCCATTCATTGAAAGAATAACCTATGTCAAGTGTTCTCTTGATGAATTATAATGATTCTTTAGGATTTAATTGTAAATAATGTGAAATGAATGCTAGTTATGCTGGTTCTAATGACGCAGATGGTGAATTGATACTACCAAGTTAATATACCATGACCTCCCTTATCTCAACAACCCTAAAGTTGATAACTATTACTGAAAGTCTTGGCTTGATTTATTAGTTATCTGGATGGTATTAACTTGCAATGCTCCATGATGTTCAAATTGCACTTTCAAAATAGTAGGAAATGGCTTCTTATGAAAATTAACAATAGGAGATCAAAATAAATTAATAATTGTTTTCCTTAGATTTTGATTTGTTCTATTGTCCTCTAAAATGAAGGGATTGCAGAGATAGTTTGATGCCTTATACATCTTTTGTGATCTTCATAAATTAATGTTTACTCTAAGAAAAATCAAAACTATCACCTTCAATGGGAAACATATCATTCTTTTGGAATTTATATTTTTCTTCTAGTGTGTGGAGATCAATATATATACTTCTTACACTTATTTGGGTGTTTAGTTTTTAGGGCCCAAATTTGACTTGAGGAAAGCACTTCAAATCTAGATCAACAAGGGGTATGGCTTAGGTTGAAGCATAAATTACATAAACTTATTTTATTATTTTTTCATACAATCACACAATACTTGTTGTCTCTAAACTAGTAGATGTTTGTTGTCTCTAATACTACCACTCCAACATTTATCCATGACGCCTCCCTAAATTGCATGAGTAATTCCCTTGTGGATATTGTTTATCTCCTTAAAGGTCTTTCATGTCTAACAAGATTCTCCTCTGAGGACTCATTTAACATAATCACCATACATTTAGGTTTGGATATTGTTACAAGATATTGGTTCTTTTGGTGTATTGGCTTATGGACATTTTGAGACAACACAAAAATTGCATTATCAAATGGAAGTCAACTCCGTGGAGATTCTAGTGTCAAGTACCCACACTAGAGTGGTATTGAATAATAAAGGGTCAATTATCTAGAAAAGTTTTATTTGGTTGACATTTTTCCTTTATTGAAAGCATTTGCAAACTTGTTGTATTGTTTGTAGACCATGAATTAGTTACATTATTCAGGAGAGTGGTAATGAAATTTGAATTGTTGATCAAAATTATTATCTTTGAAGGAAGGTAAGTTTGTTGTGTTGAGTTCCATCTCTTTGGTTTATGTTGTTCTTGTGATTTGTCAAATCTCTCATTTCTTTTACTTCTCGATGTACGAATGATTATATATTACTGTTATGAATCCTTGCTATAATCATTTTGTTTTGAGTTATATGTTTTAGGTAGATTGTTGTTATACTTCTTATATGGGTATGTGGTACATTTTTCCAATGGTTTGAAAACCCATCATTATGGACCTATGTGATTCTATACTATGTTCTCTATAATTACATGGCCTATAAGAGACAAAACAATTTTTTAAGTAGTCAGATCTTAATATTCCGAATCAGTTCCTAATGTAGACTATGTTATCTCCATAACATTTGTTTGATGGGATCCAAGTCTCGAGATTTAGCGAGGGGCTAAATCGGTGTGGAGACATGATAGTTTGGAGGACAGGGTCATGCCTAGCAGAAAAGGGATAAATATAGCGGAAGCGCGAGAATTGATGGGACCCAACAGGCCACAGATATCAGGTGCCACATATCGATGGTCAGAGAAATAGCACAAAGGTTAATTATTTGAAAGAGGGCCGATGAAAATACCGTGGTTTCAGCTTGGGACCACGTGGTGCCAATAGATGCATATCGGGGCGAAGAGCAGTCTACCCCAAACCGCTTTGCCTTGTCCCCGAAATTTCCTAAAGACAAGCGCTACAAAGATTGTTGCTAAATGGCTGGCGAAAGTAAGTTGGGGGTTAAACCATTTGCAGACAAATTCAATCAATTTCACGCATATCAGTTTTCAAGTCTCAGTTTCCATGATTTCAAGTAATTTTGACCAGTTGTCTTCCAAGGTGAATTCCAAGCAAACCAGAGCACATTTTGAGAAACGGAAAGACGTTTATACTCAACACGAGCCAAAGAACAATAACCTCTCCCATATTTCTCATAGATGTTACATACTGGGAGAATCAAGGACATCTTGGAGCCTTATATTTCTGGATTCAAGATTTTCTTCTAGAAAGACATCATTTTCAAATGCAGATCCCAGACAGATGAAGAAAAATTTCACAAAACCGAGAGAGGTTTTTACTCAAGACAATTTGATATACAAAATCTCCCCCAGATTTTACACATGTGTCATGGATTAGGATATTCGAAGAAATATTTGAACCCTATTTTTCAGTTTTCATGATTTCCTGTTCGAGACATGTTTTTGCGGCATGTGTTCCGGCCAGTTGGAGATGAATTTGGAGAAACTGAGAGAGTTTTTTCTTCATAATGATTTTATATACAAAATCCATTCTCATATTTTACACAACTATTATGGTTTGATATTTACATGTGGCATTTTGAAGCCTAGTTTTTCATGTAAATGGTTTCCAAACGAAACGTTTCTTTATTTGTAACCGGTTTGGAAAAGAAAGGACTCACTGTTTGTATAAATGTTAAGAGATACGTATGTATCAAGGTTGGAAGAAGTGCAAGGGAACCTTTTTGTTGTTTCTCAACTTGATTGTAAATTTTCTGAATCTGAATTGAATATATATGCATAAGCTTTTGAAGTCTCTATGAAAAGATTCTAATGGTGGTGATATGAGCTTTGTCTTCCTTCATTGTGTGTATTTCCTATGTTCTTTAATTTCATATGCATTTTATTCTGTTTAAATTGGAGATTTAAAGACCCATAATTCATCTTATGATGCTCTTGGCTTAAGCAATTTAAACTGTGTAATTTTCTTCCTAGCTAATTCAGAATTCATCTCAGTAATGCTCTGATACAGTTATTTGTTTTCTCTTTCTTCCTACACTCTGCTTAAATTCAATTTATAGCTTATATTCATCACCTCAATTAGCCTTTATCCTCTGGAGAGTTCTACCGTCTGGTCATTTTTTTCATTCACTCTTATAATTTTGACTCCATAGCCCTGAGTGTCCCTCCTCTTCCTTGCCAACAACTTTATAAAAAACCCCCAAAACAAACCAAATCTAGCCACCGATTTCTAAAGAAATATCAAGTGACACGAGAGATCCCTCTCTGATTTGAGTAGGCTAGTGCCTCATCTCTAAAGTAGGTTGAAACAGTTACCTCCGTCGTTTGTCTATCAGCCATAAATTTTTTACAGAGTGCTAACATTCTGGAGTCGTTGCCAGGGACAAAATTGAAATTTTTTCCCTGGGAAAGAATGACATGGTTGAGTTCTAAGGTCTGAGAGAAACAAATATTTAGGCTCATATTGGCTGTATTCCTGCTCTAGTGACTCCATGCATCAAAAGATCAGTTTGAAGATGATCCCACTGGTAGAAGAATCCAAAAATTTAAATTTTCATTGGCGACTCCACTCTCAATGTAGAATCTAGCTTCCAAAACATCATTGGCAACTCCACTGTCCGAAGATGAGTTCAATATCTGCAAGGTATTCTCCCATGAATATCTCTCACATTACTGATTTTTCGAATCACATGCCTTGTGTAGATTGGCAAAGATATCTGCCAGAGTTCAAAGATCAAGAAGGAGATGATGCTACATTTCATTTGATAAAATTCCACATGCACATACACAGGCTAGGGGTTAAATTTCTTGAAGACTGCTTGATGAAGATGTTTATGGAAACATTAGAAGAAGAAGCACGATCCTGGTATGAAGAATTTCCATCTGCTAGTCTATTTTCCCTTGAAGAATTTTATTTAGTATTTTGTGTGAATTATAAGGAAAGTTACCCATTTTTAGTTCTGGTTGAAAACTTCTGTGGAAACTTTGAAAATCTTATTCAACGCATGGGAATTGATATTAATGACGAAGACTTAATGTATGATGAAATAGAAGAATCCCTTTACGAACTAGCTTCTCATCAGGAAGATATAGTAGAGACTAGCTGTATTGGTACACATGATCATTCCAAGCAAAAATTAGCTTCTTCTTTTCTTGAAAATAAAACAAATCTGCACCATAATGTTGACAACCAGGTCATATCCCATGAAATTAGTGAAAATTCACAGCCTTGTCAGCCTTATTATAGTCAAAAGTATGGGGAGAGTCATTCAAATTGTTTTACAACTCATTCATTTTCTGAAGACTTGTATCATGAAGAAATTGGTGAAAATCAGGCTATTGAAATTGTATGTGCAAAAAGTCTAGGCAGTAGAACCATTAATAAAGATAGCTACTCAAAGTTACAAGGAAATACTGAAGAAGAGAAGGTTGTTTTAGGTCTTTTGGATGTTGCAGAATCCATTAATGATTTCACATCTCTTGATTTGACATATTCAGAAATTAAAAAAAACCAAGATGCCATTCTTATTCAAGAACATGAAGGAACATTTTCATATTTTCCTCAAACACATGAGATTGTCGTTTCATCTAAATATTTCCAAGAACACATAAATMTCGTCTTTGTTGTAGATGATGTGAAAGMCAATCATCTTGTTGCATGTCCATTTGAGAAGGGTAAACCASATGAAAGAGATCCTTGACTTTCTCTGATTTTAAAAAAGGGATAGTTTTACATGTTTTCGAAGACCCTTTTGCCAATAAGCTGAAATCATCAGAGAACACATAGTACCTGTTGTTCGAGAATGTAGGGATAAAATGGTGTTTTCAATTCGAGTTATCATTGGCCGAGTTCTCTTCTCTATCTGGAGGACTTGAAAGAAAGTTGTAGTCAAGAAGCCATTTGCTTGACTGGCTTCATTGGAATTTTGAGATCACTTGATTCAACGTTGGTTTCAACAAGTAGGGTAGGAGTAGTTGTATATAAATAATCTTGAAGACCAATCATTTTTGTCAGCTTCAATTTTGTACTTCAGCATGTGTGTTTTCAGTTTTCGGCAACTATTGGTTTTCAGTTTCAACTTTCAATGCATTTAGTTTCAGATGAAGGATCGATACAGGTGCAGTGTTTGAGATGGGATCAACTGAATGGATCGAACACTTGGTATACATTTTTATTGTTGCATAGGAGGACGTCATCTGTAGCTGAAGCTAGATATTGGCACATGCAAAATTTAGAATTGTGGCATAAGAGAATTTTTGCTCTGAGCAAAGCCTTATTGGGTTCTTGGATTGTCCACATTAAATCTTTGGTTGAATTTGGGCAATAAAATTTCTTCATTACTGGGCAAATATTTTTTTTGTTTTTATTAAGTTGACTTTGGCTCTTATAATCATTTTCTCTACTCTCGGGTTTATTACAAAGCCATGTTTTATTTAACCAAAATTATTGTGCCCACTGGCCAAATCTCCACTTATCCAATCCCTACAGGGATCAAGATGAAGCGAGAATTTGGGCTCTCGGGTTTATTACAGAGCCATGTTTTATTTAACCAAAATTATTGGGCCTACATGCCAAATATCCACTTATCCAAGCCCTACAGGGATCAAGATGAAGCCAAAATTATTGGGCCCACATGCCAAATCTCCACTTATCCAAGCCCTACAGGGATCAAGATGAAGCGAGCATAAAGTCACATGGAGGAAAATCCCACAAGGGGCACTAAGGGTGCACTGAGTGTCTATAAGACTTGTAACCATCGGTGCATATAAATGAAATACTCTCATTTTTGTTAACCAATGTGGGATAAACACCCACAAAATAATAAAAAGAGTACCATAGTTCGAGTGCTCACCCAAGGTTAAATCTTCCAACGCCGATGAAATTTGATTTTTATTTCCAGATTCTGGGATTAAGTTTCAACTACCCAGAGAAACATGGGTATTTTTCAACTTCTGATATTAAAGGATAGAGTTTCTTGTGAAGGAACAAAATTTTTGAAATCAAATGAAAATGACACAAGACCAACCCATAAATCGTGTCATCTTGCTTTCGAAAAGGGCTAAGAATACTGAGAATGAAGTGGTAACGTGGATGACTAGAGTTCATATACTTACTCACCGGTTCATACTCCTAGTAATAGGTGAGACAAGTTACATGTATCCATTAATTCATCGATTATCTCGCTGCGCTATATGCCATAGCTCGCCTTTTGTTGCACAGGCCAATTCATCTTTCACAAGGCACAAACTCACAACGTTTTTTTTTTTAACTTATAGTTTTTTTATATGAATGTGTGAATCATGATGTGTGATTGAAAGCATGGATGGAAAAACAATATCTTTGAGATTGTACCATGATTTTCATCGGGGAATGCGTATCTTTACTTCTCTTTTTATAGCTGTTGAATTTGTCACCGTCTGTCCAAATGGAATGAAAGAAGGAATGTTGATATGGTTTATAAATGATCGAGTACAACAAGATTCATGTTATGGCGGTACCCTATCCAACACAAGGTCATATAAATCCAATGCTGGAGTTCGCCAAGCCGCTCGTCTCAAAAGGGTCATGGTCATGTTTGTGATGACAGAGGTCGACCGTGAGGGCATGTTTCCTCACAAGTTTCCTCCCAAAGGTTTCCATTGGAGTACTTTTGTACAACGCATTGGCATGTTACTCCCGAAAATTATCTGGATTTGGACTAAAATAATATATGAAATTGGTGGGATGTCTATGTTCCTCTCGATACAGGCCTAGCATTGATCCCATGAGACGAAGAGTCATTTCTCTGTACCTAATTGGCAACCAGACAAACACCGATTGTGATCAAACAACCACGTCCATGTCCATGATGTTATGAGTTTACTCCGAAATACTCTCATTTCCTATTAAAAAGTAGGCTCCTTGTTTGCGGGAAACACCATTGTCATTTTTATGGGGGAACCGTTGTAGAAATTATTAGAAAGGTAGTTGGTCCACACCATTGTCATTTTTATGGGGGAACCGTTGTAGAAATTATTGGAAAGGTAGTTGGTCCGAGAATTATGTTGTTTGTACCTGAGGTTCCCTTTGGATTTCTAGTTCAAAGACAGATTGATCTGTTATTAAATCCAAGTTTTCATTATGCACGCTCTATTTTATGATGAGTTAATTAATATACTTTCTTTCATTGATGTTTTATGGGCGCCATTTTAAAATCATTGTTAAAATTCACTACGAGATCAAAGAGTACCTGGAATTGGCGTGGAAGCTGTGATAAATATTATACTCATCAAATCTTGCAGTTTGTAATGTATATTTGCGATTGCTTGCAAAGGTCGTGAGAGATGGACAGTGGTGAGTGGGGTTCCCTTTTATTATAGTTGGATTGGTGCTTGTGTGTGATATTATTTAGCTGGATCTACACCGCTGATGTATTTCATGATTTAGTGCTGTATGTTATATCCATTATGAGATCTTATTGCCTATTGATAAAGACCCAATGACCTTGTGCAAAACTAAGACATCGATGAGGAGCTAAAGTTTCTATTCTCCATGAACACAGAATCTATTCAAAGGCCAACGCAAGATGAATGCATAGCCATATCAAGAATTTGGGTGATTGATTGCAGGGACTCTACCAAGTATCCAAAGGTTAATTAACAATGACATTTTTCCAATGGTTAATGGTAACAGGTCAGAGCAGGGTACTCACATGTTTTGGGAACAACCCAGTGGATAGGCACTCGATCTACCATTCTTTGCTTCCTCACAGGGAGGATAGAATCCCAGTTGGAGCCTATGTTATCACCATAACAATTGTTTGATGGGATCCACGTCTTGGGATTTAGCGAGGGGCTAAATCAGTGTGGAGACATGATAGTTTGGAGGACAGGGTCATGCCTAGCAGAAAATGGATAAATATAGTGGAAGTGCGAGAGTTGATGGGACCCAAAAGGCCACAGATCTTAGGAGCCAAAGATCGACAGTCAGAGACTGTATCAGGTAGAGAACTAGCGCGGAGGTTAATTATTTGAAAGTGGGCCAATGAAAATACTGTGGTTTCGGATCGGGACCACGTGGCACCACCAGATGCATATTGGGGCAAAAAACAGTCTACCCCAATCTGCTTTGCCTCATCCACCAAATTTCCGAAAGACAAGCGCTATAAAGATTTATGGGAAATGGCTGGTGAAAGTAAGTTCGGGGTTAAACCATTTGCAAGCGAATTCGATCAATTTCACGCACATCAATTTTCAAGTCTTAGTTTCTATGATTTCAAGTAATTTTGACCAGTCGTCTTCCAAGGTGAATTCCAAGCAAACCAGAGCACATTTTGAGAAACCAAAATATTTTTATACTCAGAATGAGCCAAAGAACAATAAACTCTCTCAAATTTCTCATATCTATTACATACTAGGAGAATTGAGGACATCTTGGAGCCTTACATTTCCGAATTCGAGATTTTCTTCTGGGAAGACATATTTTTCAAATGAATATCCAGGATAGATGGAGAAAAATTTCACAAAACCAAGAGAGGTTTTTACTCAAGACAATCTTATATACAAAAACCTCCCCCATATTTTACACAGGTGTCACGAATCAAGAGTTTCGAAGAAATATTTGAACCCTATTTTTCAATTTTCATGATTCCCTGTTCGAGATATGTTTTTGCGGCATGTGTTCCAGCTAGTTGGAGATGAATTTGGAGAAAACGAGAGATTTTGTTCTTCATAATGATCTTATATAAAAAATCCGTTCTCAGATTTGACACGACTATTATGGTTTGAGATTTACAGGTGGCATTTTGAAGCCTATTTTTTTTCGTGTAAACAGTTTCTAAAGGAAAATTTTCTTTATTTGTAACTGGTTTGGGAATGGAAGGACTCACTGTTTGTATAAATGTTAAAAGATATGTATGTATCAGGGTTGGAAAAGTGCAAGGGCACCTTTTTGTTGTTTCTCAACTCGATTATAAATTTTCTGAAGTTGAATTGAATATATATGCATAATATTTTGAAGTCTCTATTAAAAGATTCTAATGGTGGTGATATGAGATTTGTCTTCCTTCATTGTATGTATTTCCCGTGTTCTTTAATTTCATCTACATTTTCTTCTGTTTAAATTGGAGAGTTAAAGACCCCGAATTCATCTTATGATTCTCTTGGCTTAAGCAATTTAAACTGTGTAATTTTCTTCTTAGCTAATTCAGAATTCATCTTAGTAATGCTCTCATGCAGTTATTTGTTTTCTCTTTCTTCCTACACCCTGCTTAAATTCAATTTATAACTCAGATTCATCACCTCACTTAGCCTTTATCCTCTGGAGAGTTCTATTGGCTGGTCATTGTTTTCATTCACTCTCAGAATTTTGACTCCATAGCCCTGAGTGTCCCTCCTCTTCCTTGCCAACAAATTTATAAAAAAACCCCAAAACAAACAAAATCTAGCCACCGACTCACAAAGAAATATCAAGTGACATGAGAGCCCTCTCTAAAGTTGAGTAGGCTAGTGCCTCGACTCTAAAGTAGAGTTGGAAACAATTACCTCTGTCATTTTGTCTATGACGAGGAAAAATTTTACAGAGTGCTAACAAACTATAAGAGACCTAATGTGATCGGTGGATATCAATGGCCACCACCTTTTTCGACTAGCTCAACGGTTTACGGAAAATTTGTCAGAATTTACTATTTTAGCGACTTTAACATTAGGAGCCATTTGAGAGCCCAAATGAAGAGTTTTTAAATATCAAGGTTCTCAATGATATCCAAAGACATTATTGAACCCCCAAATGGAATCTCCTCGATGATACCTTACCAACGAGATATCACACGCCTAAAAAGATGCATTATGCAAAGAGATTCTGACCGAGTTGATGCCTGCTTTCACCCAGCAGGAACCCACATGACTTTTAGCTTCATCTCTAAGGGAGGTTGGGAGTTTTTCGATGTCTAGGGTTTTTTTGGAATTTCAGTTTATTGTAAAATGGCCTTGAGCCTCATTGCAATCATCTTCTTAGAATGCGGTAGGCTTCACATCTCTTCTAGGAGATAAGATGCCCACCATTCTAGTGAGTCTTTCACTGTATTTTTTACGATTTTCGTACATTTATTTCATTAATAAAATCATGTATTCTTGTATATCCGTGTTTCTTAGGGTTGCATCTATATTCACATTATATTATTAATATGTCTGTGATATCTCGTACATTTCTTTATTATATCTCGCTCTTCATATGCCTAAAACAAAGATCGTATGCAAAAGTTACGACCCCGGGAAGTTGATGGACCAACTTACCCAAACGGGGCCCACATGACTTTTGGCGCTTCATCTCCTAGGGTTAGGTTTTTCGATGTCTAGGGTTTTCGGCATTCCAGTTTATTGTAAAATGGCCTTCAGAGCCTCATTGCAATCATCTTCTTGCGAATGCGAGTAGCTGTCATATCTCTTCTCAGAGATAAGATGCCACCATTCTAGCGAGTCTTTCACTTTGTATTTTTACAGTCTCTGTACATTTATTTCATTAATAGAAATCATGTATTACTGTATATCCGTGTTTAGGGTTGCATCTATGATACATTCCTGTTATATTATTGAATATCTGTGATATCTCTGTGCATTTCTTTATTATATCTCCGCTCTTATTTCGTGTCGAAAATAAATCTGGATCAGTGGTGTCAGAGCAGGCTATTCTTGATCGTTTTTTCAGTGCATGTCTCCGACGAGGTCCGAGTATAGCAAGTTGGTTCTCGAGCTTCTCTCTCTTGAGGACAATTGGTCTCGCACACCCAAGAAACCCTCAATGGCGGAATAAAAGAAAAACGACGGAGCAAATGATCCTATATTTCTGTTGCTTGAGAAAGCTCTCACGCGACAGAGGGACGAAATGATGGAGAATTTTTCCCACATCCTTCAATGCCTCCCGATAGCATCCAACACATCTTCATCAAGCGGCCACTTTGGAGGCATCTCTCCTTTTAAGGTACAGGTCAATTTTGATATTCCTATATTTGAAGGTCAGATAGATGCGGATGCCCTAGATAAATGGTTAAATCTGTTAGAAGGTTATTTATCCATTCACAATTTTTCCGACAGAGAAAAGATCATCTTCGCGCTCCTTAAGGCTCTCCCCCATGTCAAACATTGGTGGGAAACTTACTGGGAGCAAAGTTCCACAGAGGAGTCTAGAATATATGGGGTCGAGCCCACTTGGGATTTTTTTGTGGATGCGGTAAATGAACAATATTACCCTATTGGCAACTATGAGGACCAGTACATGAGATGGACCACACTGCGACAAGAGAGGGGCCAAGCAGTTTCAGAGTTCGCCAACAACTTCCATAGCTTGGGCACCAACATGGGTATAAAATACTCTGAACGACATTTGGTTTTGAAATACTGTGGGGATCTACATAGATACATCCAAACTAAAATGGATTTTATGGACATCTCATCACTCAGTGCTTCTTATCGATATGCTGTTAAAATCGAACATAAATTTAAGCACTAGAACAAAAAGGATTTCGGGTCTGCAAATATACAACAACCAAAGTATGACAAAGATGACCCTAACAAACAGTCTCCCGAAATCCATTCCAAGCCACATGAAAAGAAGGGTCACGGGAAGACAAAGGAGGACACCGAAAAATGGTGCGATTTCCATAGAATACCCTGGCACAACAACGATGAATGTCTCTCAAAATAGTCATTGGTGGTCGAGATCAAAGACAAGGAGCCGAACCCTGATTCAAAATCTGATTCTGAAAATACTGGTAAATGACAGATCATTGACGCAGACCCCACTGCTATTGTCGCGACCACAACAATTCATCCAGAAGAAACAATAGATCCTGAAGAGGGGGAACATCTTTTTCATTCACAGATGTGGGTGAAGGGGAACCCGCTTCATTTTATTGTTGATAGCGGAAGGTAGAAGAACCTCATCTCAGCAGAGCTTGTCAAATAGTTGGGATTGTCGACAACACCGCACCTGCATCCATACAACATCGGGTGGCTTCGCCAAGGATGAGATCTCCGTGTCAGCCAACTGTGCCGATTTTCATATGACATCCAACCCTTCAAGGATGAGGTATTATGTGATGTTACCCCACTGGATGTCTATGATGTTCTCTTGGGCCAACCATATATGTGGAGACGCCATGCTATTTATGAGTCTCGACCCTGTAGTGTCATTGTTACTTTGGGGGGTCATCTCTACATAATACCAGAGGTAGTTCCGACTACTGTTCCACCTAAAAAGTGCTGCAAGGTAGTATACCATACTGCAAAATTCAGCTTCTTCACAATCTATACAAAAGGGGAACAAAAGGACACTGCAACCACTACAGCCTTGCCCCAAGCACATTCTATCAAACAGAAGCAGGTCGACAAGGTTGCAGAAAAGTGCAAAGATTCCTTCTGCACATCGTCCTCTCATGTAGCCCGACTTGTTTAAAAACCTCAGCCTCAACAGGTTCGTGACAGACTTGCACAAAATGAACAACGCGACGTCTCCAACAAGGCAAGCAACTCACCAAGATGTAGATTTGGAAAATGCTTTTCCCTCTCCCCTAGGAACTCAATGCAATGGAGACCATTTCTTCCTAAGGAGGGAGTATTGATCCATGTGGATATCGGTGGCCACCCACCTTTTCCGACTGGCTCAAAATAGTTTTCTGAAAATTTTGACAATTTACTATTTTTAGCAGTTTTTAACTTCCGGAGCCATTTTGAGGGCCCAAATGAAGGTTTTTTGAGATCGAGGTTTTAAATGATAGTCAAAGTCATACGCCTAAATAGCTTTCCATCGAGCTATCATACGCCTAAAACAAAGACCGTTTGGAAAAGTTACGACCCCGTGAAGTTGATGCACCAACTTACCCAAACGGGGCCCACATGACTTTTGGTGCTTCATCTCCTAGGGTTAGTTTTTTGGATGTCTAGGGTTTTTGGAATTCCAGTTTATTGTAAAAAGGCCTTCAGAGCCTCATTGCAATCATCTTCTTGCAAATGCAAGTAGCCATCACATCTCTTCTCAGAGATAAGTTGTCACCATTCTAGCGAGTCTTTCACTCTGTATTTTTACAGTCTCTGTACATTTATTTCATTAATATAAATCGTGTATTACTGTATATCTGTGTTTATGGTTGCATGTCTAATACATTCTTGTTATATTATTGAATATCTTTGATATCTCTGTGCATTTATTTATTATATCTCCTCTCTCATTTCGTGTCGAAAATAAATCCGGATCAGTGGTGTCAAAGCAGGCTGTTCTTGATCATTTTTTCAGTGCATGTCCTCGATGAGGTCCGAGTATAGAAAGTTGGGTCTCGAGCTTGCCTCTCTTGATGAAAATCACTCTTGCACACCCAATAAACCCTCAATTGCAGAAGAAAAGAAAAACAATGAAACATGCGATCCTATAAGTTTGTTGCTTGAGCAAGCTCTCACACAAACGATGGATGAAATGATGGATAATTTTCCCCACATCCTTTAATGCCTCCCGATAACATCAGGTGCGTCTTCATCAAGTGACCAATTTGGAGGCACCTCACCTTTTAAGGTAAAGGTCAATTTTGATATTCCTATATTTGAAGGTCAGATAGATGTGGATGCCCTAGATAAATGGTTAAATCTGTTAAAAGGTTATTTCTCTGTTCACAATTTTTTCGACAGAGAAAATATCACCTTCGCACTCCTTAAGGCTCTCCGCCATGTCAAACATTGTTGGGAAACTTACTAGGAGCAGAGTTCCACAGAGGAGTCTAGAATATATGGTGCCGAGCCCACTTGGGATTTTTTTGTGGATGTGGTAAAGGAACAATATTATCCTGTTGGAAACTATGAGGACCAGTACATGAGATGGACTACACTGTGGCAAGAGAGGGGCCAAGCAGTTTCATATTTCACCAACACCTTCCATACCTTGCGCACCAAGATGGGTATCAAAGACTCTGAACGAAATTTGGTTTTGAAATACCATGGGGCTCTACACAGATACATCCAAACTGAAATGGATTTTCTGGACATCTTATCACTCGGTGCTGCTTATAGATATGATTTTAAAATCGAGCAACAATTTAAGCACCAGAACAAACGGGATTTAGGGTATGCAAATATTCAACAACCACAGTATGACAAAGACGAACCTAACAAACAGTCTCCCAAAAACTAGTCCAAGCCACATGAAAAGAAGGGTCACGGAAAGACAAAGAAGAACACCGGAAAATGGTGTGATTTTCACAAAAACCCCTGGCACAAAACCGATGAATGTCACTCAAAACAGTCATTGGTGGACGAGATCAAAGACAAGAAGCCGAACCCTGATTCGAAATCTGATTCTGAAAATACTGGTAAAGGACAAATCATTGACGCAGACCCCACTACTATTGTCGCGACCACAACAATTAAACCAGAAGAACCAACAGATCCTGAAGAGGGAGAACTTCTTTTTCATTCACAGATGTGGGTGAAGGGGACCCCACTTCATTTTATTGTTGATATCGGAAGCCAAAATAACCTCATCTCAGCAGAGGTCGTCAAACAATTGAGATTTTGTCGAAAAAACCACACCTGTAGCCATACAACATCGAGTGGCTTCACCAAGGAAGAGATCTTTGTGTCAACCAACAATGTCAATTTTCATACGACATCCAACTCTTCAAGGATGAGGTATTATGTCTTGTTGCCCCACTGGATGTTTGTGATGTTCTCTTGGGCCAACCATATATGTGGAGATGCCATGCTGTTTATGAGTCTCGACCCCGTAGTGTCATTGTTACTTTGGGGGGTCATCTCTATAGAATACCAGAGGTAGTTCCGACTACTGTTCCACCTAAAAAGTGCTGCAAGGTAGTATCTCATACTGCAAAATTTAGCTTCTTCACAATCTGTTCAAAATGGGAACAAAATGACACTGCAACCACTACAACATTGCCCCAAGCACCTTCTATCAAATAGAAGCAGGTCGGCAAGGTTGCAACAAAGCGCAAATATTCCCTCTGCACATCGTCCTTTCATGTAGCCCGACTTGTTGAACAACCTCAGTCTCAATAGGTTCGTGACAGACTTCCACAAACTGAACAACGCAACGTCTCCAACAAGGCAAGCAACTCACCAAGATGCAGATTTGGAAAATGCTTTTCCCTCTCCCCCGAGAACTCAACCCAATGGAGACCATTGCTTCCTAACGAGGGAGAATTGATCCAGGTGGATATCGGTGGCCACCCACCTTTTCCGAGTGGTGCAAAACAGTTTTCTGGAAATTTTGGCAATTTACTATTTTTAGCAGTTTTTAACTTCCGGAGCCATTTTGAGGTCCCAAATGAAGATTTTTCAATATAGAGGTTCTCAATGATAAAAAAAAAAATACATGATTGAGGCTCCAAAATGAATCTCCTCGACGATACCTTTCCAACGAGCTATCATACGCCTGAAATGAAGATCATATGAAAAAGTTACAACCCTGGGAAGTTGATGCACCAACTTACCCAAACGGGGCACACATGACTTTTGGCGCTTCATCTCCTAGGGTTAGGTTTTTGGATGTCTAGGGTTTTTGTCATTTCAGTTTATTGTAAAAATGCCTTCATATATTCATTGCAATCATATTCTTGCAAATGTGATTAGCCTTCACATTTCTTCTCAGAGATAAGCTGCCACCATTCTAGCGAGTCTTTCACTCTGTATTTTTACAATCTCTGTACATTTATTTCATTAATATAAATAATGTATTACTGCATATATGTGTTTATGGTTGCATCTATGATACATTCCTATTATATTATTGAATATATGCGATATTTTTGTGCATTTCTTTATTATATCTCCGCTCTCATTTCGTGCCGAAAATAAATCCGGATCACTGGTGTCAGAGCAGGCTGTTCTTGATTGTTTTTTCAGTGCATGTCCCCGACAAAGTCCGAGTATAGCAAGTTGGGTCTTGAGCTTGTCTCTCTTGAGGACAATTTCTATCTCACACCCAATAAACCCTCAATGGTGGAATAGAAAAAAAATGACAAAACAAATGATCCTATAAGTCTGTTGCTTGAGCAAGATCTCACGCGATAGATGGACGAAATTATGGAGAATTTTCCCACATCCTTAAACGCCTCCTGATAGCATCAGGCACATCAAGCGACCACTTTGGAGGCATCTCTCCTTTTAAGGTACAGGCCAATTTTGATATTCCTATATTTGAAGGTCAGAAAGATGCGGATTCCATAGATAAATGGTTAAATCTGTTAGAAGGTTATTTCTCTGTTCACAATTTTTTCAATAGAGAAAAGATCATCTTCACACTCCTTAAGGCTCTCCCCCATTTCAAACATTAGTGGTAAACTTACTGGGAGCAGAGTTCCACAGAGGATTCTGGAATATATGGGGCCGAGCCCACTTGGGATTTTTTTGTGGATGCGGTAAAGGAACAATATTACCCTGTTGGCAACTCTGAGGCCCAATACATGAGATGGACCACTCTGCGGCAATAGATGAGCCAAGCGGTTTCAGAGTTCACCAACACCTTCCATACCTTGTGCACCAAGATGGGTATCAAAAACTCCGAACGACATTTGGTTCTGAAATACCATGGGGCTCTACACAGATACATCCGAATTGAAATGGTTTTTCCGCACATCTCATCACTCGGTGCTGCTTATCGATATGATGTTAAAATCGAGAATAAATTTAAGCACCAGAACAAATGGGATTTCAGGTTTGCAAATCTGCAACAACCAAAGTATGACAAAGACGGACCTAACAAACAGTATCCCGAAAATCATTCCAAGCCACATGAAAAGAAGGGTCACAGGAAGACAAAGAAGGACACTGAAAAATGATGCGATTTCCACAGAATCCCTTGGCACAACACCGATGAATGTCACTCAAAACAGTCATTGGTGGCCGAGATCAAATACAAGGAGCCGAACCCTAATTCAGAATATGATTATGAAAATATTGGTAATGGACAAATCATTGAAGTAGACCCCACTATTATTGTCGCGACTGCAACAATTCAACCAGAAGAACCAACAGATCCTGAAGAGGGGGAACGCATTTTTAATTCAAAGATGTGGTAGATCGGGACCCCGCTTCATTTTATTGTTGATAGTGGAAGCCAGAAGAACCTCATCTCAATAGAGGTCGTCAAACAGTTGGGATTGTTGACAACACCACACCTGCAACCATACAACATCGGGTGGCTTCGCCAAGGATGAGATCTCCGTGTCAGCCAACAGTGTCGATTTTCATACGACATCCAACCCTTCAAGGATGAGGTATTATGTGATGTTTCCCCACTGGATGTTTGTGATGTTCTCTTGGTCCAACCATATATGTGGAGACGCCATGCTGTTTATGAGTCTCGACCCCATAGTGTCATTGTTACTTTGGGGGGTCATCTCTACAGAATACCAGAGGTAGTTTCGACTACTGTTCCACTTAAAAAGTGCCGCAAGGTAGTATCTCATACTGCAAAATTCAGGTTCTTCATAATCTGTTCAAAAGAGGAACAAAAGGACATTGCAACCACTACGTCCGTGCCCCTAACACCTTCTATCAAACAGACACAGGTTGATGAGGTTGCAACAAAGAGAAAATATTCCTTCTTCACATCGTCCTCTCATGTAGCTTGAATTTTTGAACAACCTTAGCCTCAACAGGTTCGTGTCAGACTTCCACAAATTGAATAACGCAACGTCTCAAGCACGACAAGCAGCTCACCAAGATGCATATTTGGAAAACGCTTTTCCCTCTCCCCCGGGAACTCAACGCAATGGAGACCATATCTTCCTAATAATGGAGGATTGATCCAGGTGGCTATCGGTGGCCACCCACCTTTTCTGATTGGCTTAAAACAATTTTCTGAAAAATTTGGCAATTTACTATTTTTAGCAGCTTTTAACTTCCGGGGCCATTTTGATGGCCCAAATGAAGTTTTTTCAAGATAGAGGTTCCCAATGATAGCCAAAGGCATGACTGAGCCCCCAAAATGTATCTCCTCAACGATACCTTTCCAACGAGCTACCATACGCCTAAAATGGAGATCGTATGCAAAAGTTACGACCCCGGGAAGTTGATGCACCAACTTACCCAAACGGGGCCCACATGAATTTTGGCGCTTCATCTCCTAGGGTTAGGTTTTTGGATGTATAGGGTTTTTGGAATTCCATTTTATTGTAAAAAGGCCTTCAAAGCCTCATTTCAATCATCATCTTGCGAATGTGAGTAACCATCACATCTCTTTTGAGAGATAAGCTGCCACCATTCTAACGAGTCTTTCACTCTGTATTTTTACAGTCTCTGTACATTTATTCATTAATACAAATCGTGTATTACTGTATATCTGTGTTTATGGTTGCATCTCTAATAAATTCCTGTTATGTTATTGAATATCTGTGCATTTTTTTATTATATCCGTGCTCTCATTTCGTGCTGAAAATAAATATGGATTAGTGGTGTCAGAGCAGGCTGTTCTTGATTATTTTTTCAGTGCATGTCCCCGACGAGGTCCGAGTATAGCAAGTTGGGTCTCGATCTTGTCTCTCTTGAGGAAAATCGCTCTCGCATACCCAAGAAACCCTCAATGACAAGAAAATAAAAATTACTGAGTAGACGATCCTATAAGTCTGTTGCTTGAGCAAGCTCTCACGCAACAGAGGGACAAAATGATGGAGAATTTTTTCCACATCCTTAAACGCCTCTCGATAGAAAGCTTCTTCACAATTTGTTCCAAAGGGGAACAAAAGGACACTGCAACCACTACAACCTCACCCCAAGCACCTTCTATCAAACATAAGCAGGTCGACAAGGTTGCAACAAAGTTAAAATATTCCTTCTGCACATCGTCCTCTCATGTGGCCCGACTTGTTGAAAAGCCTCAGCCTCAATAGGTTCGTGATAGACTTCCACAAACTAAACAACATGACGTCTCCAGCAAGGCAAGCAACTCACCCAGATGCAGATTTGGAAAACTTTTTTCCCTCTCCCCTGGGAACTCAATGCAATGGAGACCATTGCTTCCTAAGGAGGGAGGATTGATCCAGATGGATATCGGTGGCCGCCCACTTTTTCCGACTGGCTCAAAACAATTTTTTGGAAATTTTGGCAATTTACTATTTTTAGCAGTTTTTAACTTTCGGGTCCATTTTGAGGGCCCAAATGAAGGTTTTTTGAGATCGGGGTTCTCAATGATAGCTGAAGGCATGATTGATCCCCCAAAATGAATCTCCTCAACGATACCTTTCTAGCGAGCTATCATACGCCTAAAACAAAGATAATATGCAAACGTTACGACCCTGGGAAGGTGATGCACCAACTTACCCAAATGGGGCCCACATGACTTTTGGCGCATCATCTCCTAAGATTAGGTTTTTGGATGCATAG
This sequence comes from Picea sitchensis, assembly GCA_010110895.2. Lineage (NCBI taxonomy): Eukaryota > Viridiplantae > Streptophyta > Pinopsida > Pinales > Pinaceae > Picea > Picea sitchensis. The sequence continues at coordinate 37,791 of SNQJ01S0055195.1, forward strand.
GTTTTTTGGAATTCCATTTTATTGTAAAAATGCCTTCAGATACTCATTGTAATCATTTTCTTGCGAATGCGAGTAGCCATCACATCTCTTCTCAGAGATAAGCTGCCACCATTCTAACGAGT